>JAVJIF010009309.1:0-147476 GCA_038442645.1 Agave tequilana | reverse complement strand
ACCTCTACCTAAGAGGCTTACAACACAATCCCAATCACCTCACACTTGAGGGATCCAAACCAATACCACTCCGATCACCTCTACCGAGAGGTGATTCACAAATAAAAGGAGGGTTTACAACAATGAGGTTTACAACAAACAACCTCAAACACTTCTCTTTCTTTCTTTTTCCACAAAACAAAGATCCTAATAGTTTAGGATAGAAGATATAGCTCAAGTGTGGAAACAATGTGTTTTTGAAAACAAGAACTCAAGAAAACACTTGGGAAATTTCTTGTAAAAGATAAAGAATGAAGCCAATACAAAAATCCCAATTCCAATTTCTTTGATTTTTCTAAAACCCAAAAACCAAAGAATAAATCTTGTTAGCACTTAAAACTCTTTTAAAACTCTTTTAATCACTTTAGAAAACTGGTATTTTTCTTCTTGAAAAACTTAGCCAAAATCCCCAAAGAGATGGGGTTTTATAGCCCCTAGGAAAAACAGCCGTTAGGCTGATGTGGCAGGTCTGACCAACTGCCGGTCGACCGGCCCGGTCGACCGCCAACGGTCAAAAATGTGACCGTTGGGCAGCAGCGGTCGACGGTCCGGTCGACCGAAAATTCCGAGAGCAGAGCTCTCAACTCGGTCGACCGGTCCGGTCGACCGACTACATGTGTCGCCAGCGTGCACGATTGTGCACATCGGTCGACCGACCCGGTCGACCGGCCACTTGGTGCGGTCGACCGGTCCGGTCGACCGAACTGGCCTGGCAGGCACAGTGCAGGGTTAGAAAAAGTGTAAAAATATTTTCTAAAAATCTTTTAACACTTCTAAAAAATTCACAAAATTTGTTTTATCATTTTATATAAAACATACACCTGTGATAAAAATTTCAAGACAATATATCAACATATCAATTTATTTTTGTGTCTTGCAAAATTTATCAAAAACAAAACTTGTATTTTTATCAAACTTGATTTTTCCAAAACATGAATAGGATATCAAAATAAGTTTGTTTAGCAAGTTAAACCATGTATGTATAACTAGAATACATCTTACTATACATATAAAACATGTAACTTGTTTTGATCAACTATTCATAAAACCAAATATCAAATCATAAAACGTGTGTTTTGTGCACTTGAGCATATCAACTAACTAAGCTTTACAAATGGATCTAAAACACAAACTCTAAACTAGATACCTAAGTCTTCTTGTCGATCTTCATCTTCAAGTAGACTCGGTCCAAACTCCGTGACTCTCCAAGTGCAAAGGTATGATCTTTAGCTTTGGCACCGGAATCATCAAGAATAGCTTCTAATCATCTTGATGAAGCTAATCACCAACCTAATATCCTGTTAATGATCTGAAACTTAAAAACACAAGAATATTAGTAAACATACTACATGAGTGTTGATCATCATCAAAACTAGAGTGGAAGGCCATTGGGCCAACAAAATCCACCTAAAACTACTCCTGAATCGACCAAGCAATCACGAAGCAACCCGTGGAGAAACAAAAGGAGATTCAGTATGCCAAGGCCCTCCCGAAGGGCAAAGCGAAGGAACTTCAGCACCTTACCGCTTTAATGTCCTAACTCAACTGGCCAACACCCGACCAGGATTACCCTTTACGAGCTCCTGAGACTGTCAAAGTCAACTAGAGAAGCTCCGAAGGAAGCTCTAGCTGATGCTGAGGTCTTCATGGCTCAGTTCCAGCTAAATCACAAGAGGAAGAAAGGAAGATTACCTCCACACTTCTCAACATGTCCCCTGCATAACCTTCACACCAATAACATGCCAGGTTAAGGAAAAATGATAGGCCCCTATACTTCACAAGGTATATTGGATCGTCTAAAGTGAGTTGTATTCAGGTAGATCTAGGATCCGCGTTGAGCATTATGCCCGCCAGGTCTGCAGCACTTGGGGATCTCCATCACCGATTGAGCGTCACCCAAACCACCATTTATGATTTCAATGCCAATGGTACCGCCCAATAGGAAGATTAAAATTAAATGTCAGATTGGGACCTAAAATCTAAAGTGACGTGCTATATGATTGATGTCGACACTTCATATATTTATTGCTTGGATGACCATGCATTCATCGCAACTCCATGTCCGTTCTACTCTCCATCAAGTCATGAAGTATATTGACGGAGATGGAAAGTTTGAATGTTGGTAGCCGAAAGGCATCCGTTCAAGGGGGTAGAGAACTACTTCACAAATTCCCTCCTGTATCAAGTTCTCTAGAGACAAAAGAGAATCCTCAGCCAGAGGAACTACTCTGGTAACAAGCTGATGCCAAGCCAGAGGCAGAAAAAGAATATCTTTGGGGGCTAATTCACTTGTAACGAGCATCAAAGCTCGATGTTAATAACACCACCAATGATATAGCGAGTGATATATTAATAAAGAATTAAATTTGGCTTACTTTTCTGTGTTTGCTTCTGATTCTGTAACATCAGATACTAGTACCGATGTAGGTGATGACCCCTGGTCGGCAATAGATGTCTTGACATCATTGCATGTACCGGTGAGGTCATCCCTCATGGCATATTAAGGTGTCAGTGATGCACAAGGATCTTTATTCAAGGTCCCAGTAAGACGCAAAGGCCGAAGACCAATCCTTTTTGGAAGAGTCGAGTCTAAATTAATAACTCGTGAAGACTCAGAAAGCGAGAAATGAATTCCTTCAATTCTCCCATTATGAGCCAAATGTACTCAGAATGACGGAGAACATGGGGTATGACCTAACAAGTGGTCCTGGCTTAAACTTTGGCAAAGAAAGAAGAACACTGCTTTGATCCTTTATTCCAAAAGGGAAAGCCCTGATTATCATCATGAAACTCACAGGGAGCTGGGTTATGTGTCAACTCCAATCCGTCAGCCTCTGAGTCTAAAGAGTCATTATACCATTATCACTCGTCAGGCACATCATCGTGGGAGTCAGATGTCAGTGTCGGCAACATTTTCAAAGAACTTTCGGTAAATATAGTTTCAACAAGACACCTAGAGGATGGAGATGAAGAAATGATCCAGTCGGATGCAGATCCTTCGATCAAACACCTAAATGCTCTCCGAGATATTTGCTTCAAACAACGCGAACCACCCACCGAGGATAAGTCATCCAGATTAACCAAATAGATGAGGCTAATCCTAAGCCCATCTTCATAAGGAAGGCTTATCACACTCCAAGAAGGAAGATCTAATATCTCTGGTTCGAGAGTACATAGTGTCTTCGCTTGGAACTACGAGATATGCCTAGGTTTGATCCTTAAGTGGCTATGCATCGCCTCAACATCAATCCGATGCGAGCCCGTCAAACAACAATAGTGATGATTCTGCCCAAAGATAATGAAGTAATCTAGTCGGAAGTCAAGAAACTTATAGACTCCAGCTTCATCAGGGAAGAATAACACCTTGATTGGGTTGCCAATATCGTCCCCGTTACTAAGAAAAATGGAAAGATCCGGGTTTGTATTGAATTTCATGATCTAAATGAGGCGTGTTCTAAAGATGAGTTCCCCCTTCCAATCATGGATGTCATGATCGACAGCACGTGTGGGTTGAACGGATGTTTTTTTGATGGATTCTCAGGATACAATCAAATCAAGATGTACCCTAACGATAAGAAGCATATATCTTTCAGGACGCCATTGGGGTAAATTGTTATACTTTCATGCCCTTTGATTAAAGAACGCGGGGGCAACATACCAGAGAGCTATGAATGTGATTTTCCACGAGTATATACACAAAACAGTGAAATGCTACATTGACGACATTGCAGTGAAAAGTCGTCCCAAAGGCGATCACATAGCAAATCTGAAGGCGGTATTCGATATTATGTGTGCATCAATTGTAGATGAATCCAACCAATTCTTCCTGGGGGTAGCCAGCAGAAATTCCTAGGGTTTGTTGTAACATTCAAGGAATCTAGCTCGACCCAGAGAAAGTCTGCGCTATTCAGGAGATGCAACCTTCAAGGATCTCAGAGAGCTTAGAGGATTGCAAGGGCAGCTGGTATATATACGGAGGTTTATCTCAAATCTCTGAGGACGATGCCAACCCTTCACCAAATTGATGAAGAAGGGTGTTTCATTCATTTGGGATGGTGCTTGCCAACAAGCGTTCGAGGAAATCAAGCAATACCTTACGCATCCACCTATCTGTACAGCTCCGGTATCGGGAAAATCTTTCCTCATATACGTTCAAGCAATGGATCATTCTTTAGGAGCCTTGCTAGCCCAAAAATGATCAGGGAGCACGAGCATGCAATCTACTACCTGAGTAGAACTATGATCTTAGCCGAACATTTGTACAGTCCGATCGAAAAAGAATGCTTGGCATTGGTCTTCGCCATCCAGAAATGCGACACCACTCGGTGGGCCAAACTATACACGTTATATCAAAGTAAATCCTCTAAGATTGCTTATGACAAAGGCATCATCACTAAATGTCGATTAGCAAAATGGGCAATGTTGCTCTCCAATATGAGATGTAATCCCTGCCATAAAAAACTGTGAAGGGACAGCGGTGTCAGATTTCCTGGCTGAGCGTCCAGATGAAGGCGACTAAACTTTATGAGGATCTCCCAGATGAGATCGCTGAAGTTTGCTTGACCCAGACATCTTTCGAAGGACAGGTGTGGCAACTCTTCTACGATGGCGCATCAAGAATGGGCCCGTGAGAAAATACTATAGTAGGAGTGGGGGTAGTACTTGTCTCCCCATAGAACTACGTAATCCCTTGTGCATTCTCATTAATTGAGCCGTGTTCCAACAGTGTAGCGGAGTACACGCTCTCTTGATCAGAATGCTTGTCGCCGATGAGATTGGCGGTAAAAATCTTGAAGCATACGGTCACCCAAAGCTCATCATCAACCAGGTTCAAAGGAGTTCGAGGTCAGACATGAAGACTTAGTACCCTATCATAACACAACTGTTTACATGGCAGAGAGGTTCAAAAACTTCTACATCGACCATGTACCTCGCCAGCAAAATGCACATGCAGACGCACTGGCATCTTTAGCTGCATCCTTGGCTCTTCCAGCCGGAGCGGCAGAAAATACTCATCTACAACTAGGATTTGTATTGTCCAAGATTTTCTTTTGAAGAACACACAAAAGCCGATAGAGATCTTCAAATCAAAGAAGCTTTAAAGACTTCAACAGGTCAAGAGCTCAGGAATTGGCGATTCTCATACATCGACTACGCATTGTACAATATTTTGCCTGATGATCCTAAAGAGGCGGCTGTTATTAGAAGGAAAGCCCCTAAATTTTACTACAATGCAATCATAAGGACACTATATCACCGATTACATGATAGAATCCTCCTTCGCTGCCTATCATATAAAGAGGCACAGAAAATACTCAAAGAGGCTCATGACGGCATGTGTGGAGCTCACCAATTTGGTTCAAAACTTGGGGATCGACTCCAAAGACTTGGATATTATTGCCATAGATAATCCCTGACGTCGTTGCTTACGCCAAGCGATGCCACGCTTGTCAGATCCATGGTGACTTTATTCACCAGGCACCTGAGCATCTTCGCCCTACAACTTTTTCTTGGGCATTTAAAATGTGAGGAATGGACGTGGTTAGTTCTATCAGCCCACCTTCATTCAAAGAACATCGGTTTATCCTAACCATAACCAATTACTTTTCTAATGGACTAAAACTATCCCTTTGAGAAGGTAAACATCCGACGTGATCAAGTTCATTAAACATCACGTAGTCTACCACTTTGGCGTACCACGATGATTGTTCATGATAACGGGCCTCAGTTTGTTAGCCAAGCCTTTCAAATATTCTGTGACAAGTTCAGGATCCAGAGTGTGTCTTCAATGGCATACTACCCAGCGACTAATGGCCTTGCAGAAGCTTTCAACAAAACCATTGGGAAACTTTTCAAGAAATTTATCTCAAAAGCCAGCGCGACTGGGATGATAAGTTAGGTGAATGCTTATGGGCTTATCGTACGACAGTGAGAACCCTGACGAAAGCAACACCATTCTCTTGGTATATGGGTGTAAAGTCGTACTTTCACTAGAAATCCAGATTCCATCTCGCTTCGCTTAACAATGAAAATGACAAATGAGGAAAAGCATCGACTGTGACTTCAGGAGCTCGAAGCTTTAGATGGTAAACGCCTGCAAGCTCAACAACAAATTGAGCTCTATCAATCTGAATTACTAGAGCCTTCAACAAAAAAGTCAAGAAGCAGACTTTCAAGAAAGGTGATCTTGTCTTAGCGATCAGAAGATCCATGGTGATGACACATAAGATTAAAGAAAAATTTCAGCCCAAATAGGAAGGACCATTTGTAGTAGAGTCGTTCTACTCAAATGGAGCATGCCGCCTTATAACCCCAGACTGCGATACACTCATGATGCTAATCAACAGCAGATTATTGAAAGAAGTACTATCCTTGACAGGACTCTTCTTCAGGTTAACATTATACCTCTGATCAAAACCTCCAGATCCAAGATGTTTGGAAGAGAGCAAAAGAAAAAGCTTCTTTCTTCCTTCACTAGATCACAACATGGTCGATCAGTGTCGAGCCGATCGAACGTTGGTTACATCATGACGCATGATGTAAACATTGGAGAATAAACAAAGCATGAAATTTTGATTTTAACCTTGTCACTCTTCTTTAGTTTATCTACGAACATCTGACGTCTCTGACAGCTAAGAAAATGTTGACTTTTAAGTCCAACATAAGTCCTCGACAACTCATCATGTTGAGGGGAATAGTATGGCTATCCAAACCCAATGGTAGTTGGTAAAGGCATACCAAATCCGTTGATAGCTGAGGATTTGCTAAAAATCCTAAGGGACTTGGCTCCATCATCTCCTTCAAAATTGCTTACCAATTCTTACCACAGAATGGTAGGACTACAAAAATACCTGTATCCATTTTTCCCGATGAAAGGAACAGAGACTTGTCATGTTAACAATAAACCTATTGCAAGCCATTTCTATCTTGATCTCCAGTGGTGTCAGTCAAGTTAACATTAAATCTCTGACAACAAACCCCATTCGAAATCTCTGCTGTTACGTTAATGTTACACCTCTAATGGCAGACCTCTCATGTCCTTGATAAATTAATATTTGTCACGTTAAATATTACACCTCTTATAAGTCATTTTGTTTCCACCAAAGTCCCCTACCAATTCCCTACCACAGAATGGTAGCCCACAAGCTCAATCACTGCTATGTTAATATTACACCCTAACAGCGAAGAGTTTCAATACTCCCCAATGAGTATAAACTTCACTTGCCACTCCCTTACAAGGAGTCGCAAGTCCTCAAAATTGCTCATATCATAAAACAAACTCTTGTCAAGTTAACACCATACCTCTGACATTCCAGATTTCCCTTGTCAATTCTTTAATAGAGTGATAAGTCCTCAAAATTGCTTATATCGTAAAACAAACTCTTATCAAGTTAACACTACACCTCTAACATTCCAAATTTCTCCTGTCAGTCTCATCCACAGAATGACAAGTCCTCAAAATTGCTCTTATTGCGAATAAACTCTTGTCATGTTCACATCACACCTCTGACAATTACTGTTAAGTTTAACATTACACTTCTAAAAGTGATTAAATTGCTGCCAAGTTCAACATTAAACCTCTGACAGTCACTTTCCTCAGGCTTCCATATCGAAGCTGAGATGAGTGATGATAAGTTTAACATAACACCTCTAGCATCAAGTCATGTTAAGTTCAACAATACACCTATGACAATGACGTTTCCTTGAACTTCGATATCGAAGTCGAGATGACTAATGCTAAGTTCAAAATCACAGCTCTAGTATTACCTCCACTGCCAGGTTCAACACTATACCTGTGAGTGATAGTTTTAGTTTTCCCAATGAAACTGAAACTCCTGCAAAGCTAGGTAACATCACACCTCTATCTCACATCCTTATCAAGTTTTAATATCATATCTCTGACAAGACTTAATCCAACCCGTTAGGTTTTAATATCACACCTCTAATGGAAAAATCACCCTAGATCCTCAAAGGGTCTAGTCTTACTTGTTATTCTTATCAATAGAATGGCAGGTCCATTTAAAATAACTATTAGGTTAATATTATACCTTAACGGTGTTTCCAACAATCCTCAGCTGAATCTTAATTACGTTAATACTAAACCTCTATTAAAAACTCATTCACAATCCTTCGCGGCGGTTGAAAATTTCACTTGCCATTCTCATCTATAGATTGGCAAGTTCACTATTCCTCGTGTCAAGTTAATATCACACCTCTGACAGTGATCTTAAAATTCCTTAAATGGATTTTTTTAACTTTGACTTGCTAAGATAAAATGTTACATTTCTAGCAGTTCAAAGGAAATCACTTCTGCTTGTCTGATTTTCAAAAAAAGATCAAGACATGTAAGAAGACAAAAAAAAATTGTGTCACTTTTATTGATATTCAAAAATATGAAAGTGATACAAAATGCTCTCTTATACAATAAGATTGAGTATTACAACAAAGGAGTATAAAGAAGTCCCTCTTGCTCAGCAAAAAATTGCACTCTCTCCCCAAAATATTGAAGATACACGAAGCTCGTCCCCTTGATTGTGGCCAGGAACAGCGGATCAACTTTCTCTCCTCTTGAGAATAACGGTGTTTCTTGAGGTAGAAATGAAGGGAGCATTCTGATTCCACTCGACCAACTGGTGCGAAGGTCTTCACAAGGCCTAATCCTTCGCTTAATGGGAAGCTCCACCACCAGAAAGTCATCCAATGAGCATGAGTTTTTCATCGCTGTCACTTCTTTGAGTAAGATTGGTGAAGGGGAATCTAAGACCTATTGGTGAAATCCTCTTTCCCGTGACCCTTAAATGTGCCATACTCACTATGACCAGGAAGGACCCGAGACATTACTGGCGCATCATGTCCAATAAGGCCTTGATATGTGTCAACAACCGCGCAGATCTTCCTTGCCCTTACACAGAAGCTCTGACCTCCCGAGTGCTCGCCAATCGAACAATCTGGTTGGTTCAAATATTCTCCCATGAACCCAGCAAAGACGCTAGAACCAGCACCATCGATATGCCAAGACTGTGATCAGCAAAAAGCATGCACAAATATAAGTAAAGGAATGTGGGTCGATGTTACTGCTTTTGTGATTCTCCATACTAGCAAAGTGGCTATACGGGTCGTATCCACAAGGAAGGAAAGCGATAAAAGCTTTGGTGTGGCTTCTTTTTTCAAAGTAAAGAAAAAGTTCCTTGTTTTCAAATAAAGAATTGAGAAAGAAAACAAAAAAATGAAATATTTCAAAGATTTTCATGGATTTGGTTGATATTTGTAAAGAAAAGTTTTCTTGAAGGTAAAAATATATGGCTAACTTTCTACTAAGTGCTCCCACTAATCTCTAACTTCTTGAAGATGTAGCCTCACGATGGATCATAAGTAAGCATAACCTTTATGCATAGGAACTATTCACGTTGGAGACAAAATGAAAGTCCTTCCTTTAACTTATCTTTACACGGAAAAACTTGAACATTCCCTTATCAAGATCCAATCGAAGGCGAGGATAAGAGAAGAAACAAGTGCACAAATGTGTCAGCAAAAAATAATAGGAATACCTCTAACTTACAAAAATAAGTAAAGTTTACAATCTATAGATCATCAAAAAACCGTTAAGCATGAAATATAAGAAAGGGAATATTTGTAAATATGTTAGAGTTAGAACCCTCATCTTAGGATGTTATAGCTCTTGTTTGCACAAGGCTTGTTTGACACTATTGACTCATTTGGGTTATCAATCAAGTTGTTAGGGATTAGGGTTAGTAGTTAGCTAGTCATGCAATGAAAGGGTTAGTTTGACATAAGTAAGAAAAGAAAACAACAAGAGAGAAGAAGTAAAGTGAAGGAGTATTACACTAAAATAAGAAAATAAAGCAAATGAAAACAGCAAATAATGGAAAGAAGAAAGAGAAGTATTACTTGTATAAACTTGTCATCTTCAATACAATTTGCACACACTCTCTCTTTCACTCTAATGGCTAAACTAACTAGAAGAGAAAGCATAAAACAACTAAAACTCCTAAAAATAAAATAATACCAACTCCTAAAACTCTAGATCTCTCCATTGAAGAACCCCAAGGGGGGTATTTATAGGCACCAGGGAAAGGGGACCAGGGGTAGGGAAGAGGGCCAGGGGTAAACCCTGTCCCAAGGCACTGGCGCGGTCGCGCCAGTATTGCTACGGAAACACAGTCAGAGCTGCATTTTCGTTGCTGTACCAGGGCGGCGTGCGCAGCGCCACCTGCTGTGCGCTGTCACATCTGTCCTCTGTGGGTTGTATCTTCTGAATTTCTGATTTGAGCCCCCTGCTCTGACAGAATCACCTCCTAAAGTCAATGGCTACTTTTAGGCTTTTAATCACCAATTAAATGGTGATTTAGGGTCTTCTTCTTCATTGCACACCATGGACCTAGGATTACGCAAGCAAACCATTATTAGCAGTATTTTATGTAAAAAAATGTGCAGATGTGATAAAAATTATGCAATATTAGAGACTATCACATCCTCAAACTTATCTTTTTGCTCGTCCCGAGCAAAACAAAGACAAGAGAATTACTACACCACTTTCGCAGGTGACGCGATTGCACTGAGCATGTGCAACAAGCTTTAAACCTCTAGATTTCTTCTAGAAGAGAAGTGTTGTCTCCTTAGGGTTTTCAGTGGATTGCACCCACAAAATCCAATAAATGAAAAAAATATTAATTGTAAGCAAACCTCTTTCAAGAAAAAGAACTTTTAATTATCTAAGTAAAAATGACCGAATGATTATAAGAATTATGTCTAACCCTCATAAGTCCTCCTATACTTTAGCCTTTATAAAAGAAGAAACGATGGTTTTCTTTGAATTTAGAAGGATCTTGTACTTTAATTCATTCTATTATTTTGCTTAAAATAGATATGCATAATGTATAATTATGATGTACTTGGAATTTCTCAACTTAACTTTCAATGTCATTTAATTTTATTAATGTTTATTTAGATGTTTATTCTTGGTTTCTTTAGGCTTTCTACTTTACTCATGTAACACTTATCAACTGATGACATTCAAAATCAGATAGTTTTAGGGCACCAGGTGAAAAAATACCCCTCAGGTTAAATATACAAGAGAGTAGGCCACGAAATTAAGATTTACTTATATATATATATATATATATATATATATATATATATATATATATATTGGGCGTGAGTAATCATGCTTTTTGAGGCACAATTATCCAGCTTATTGGTTATTTTTTGTATTATTCAAAGTTGTGTCTTTGAATCCCAAGCATGTGTGTGTAGTTTATGCATATTCTGCAAAGGCTAAATAAAAGATATGAGTTATTTTTCTTTTTCCTCCCAACTCTTAGTCAAACCAATGTTTCATTTTTATTTAGGGTAAATAAAGATTCCTTAATAAAGTTCCCTTAATTCTTACAACCTTTTGATATTTTTATTAAGAGTATAAAAATTCTTTTTTTTTTTCATTCTGGAGGTTTTTTTAAGTAAAAAGAAAAGAAGACTGTTAGCACCCTCCCACACCTATCTAATGCATTGTCCTCAATGAATGTCATGTAAATGCAAATACAATAAATAGGGAAAGAAATGATACCACTGTCTCTGCCGGCTCGGGCTAGCCGAAGTGTGAACGCCTAGGCATGCCCTCAATATGCTCCAGGGGTTCCAATTTTAGCCCTAGGGTTAAAAGAGAATTCACAAGTATACAAGGGGTGGCTACATCATATAAACAATTATAAAGAGCCCTAATCTTTATTTACGCTTCTATTTTTTTTGTTTTATTTGTTGGTGTGTGGATGGTTATGGTCAGTTGTATGACAGAGTAAAAAGACTCAGCACAATTTCAGTCTGTGACGCAGGCTCAGTGGTCAAAAATGGCTTCAGTCTTGCCCATTCAGTTTGAATTTCATATACTCTTAGGATCAATAATAACCACAGCACCGTGTGGGAAGACGGTGACAGCACGTGTGGGAAGACGGTGTGCACAATGAATGGTCCAGACCAACGAGTTTTAAGCTTCCACGCGAAAAAATGAAGCCTCGAGTTGTATAGCAGAACCTTGTCTCCCGGGGCAAAGTTTTTCCAGTTGATGAGTTGGTCATGAAAAATTTTAGTTCTGCTTTTTATGATCCGTGCATTCTCGTAGGTCTCATTCCGTATCTCTTCTAACTCTGAGATCTGCAATCTCCTTAGTTCACCAGCTTTAGTCAGATCGAAATTGAGTTGCTTAATAGCCCATAGGGCTCGGTGTTCTAACTCGACTGGCAGATGACAGGCTTTTTCAAATATGATTCTATAAGGAGACATCCCCAGGGCCGTCTTAAAAGCAGTTCGGTAAGCCATAACACATCGTTTAGCTTGACTGACTATTCCTTTCGGTTTTGTCGAACAGTCTTTTCCAAAATGAGCTTAATTTGTCGATTGGTCACTTCGACTTGCCTATTTGTTTGGGGATGATACAGAGTGGATAACTTATGATTGATGGAATATTTTCGCATCAGAAATTCAAAAACTCTATGCTGAAATGCGACCCATTATCACTAATTATTGCTCTGGGGGTGCCAAAATGGGAGAAGATATTTTCCTTGAGAAATTTGACAACCACTTTGTTGTCATTGGTCCTAGTAGGCACAGCTTCTACCCATTAGAAACGTAATCCACTGCAACAAAGATGAACTGGTTGCCGAATGAATTTAGGAATGGTCCATAAACTCGATACCCTAAACATCAAAATTTTTGACTTCAAGAATCGAGTTTAAGGGCATCATGTCTCGTCTTGAAATTTTCCAACCTATTGACAATTTGCACATGACTTACAAAAGTGGAATGAGTCTTTGAACAAAGTGGGCCAGTAAAACCCACTTTGTAAAACTTTCTCTGCGATTTTGCGGGGATCAAAGTATTCTCCACATGTAAGTTCATGGAAAATACTAAACACACTCCTCTGTTCTTCTTCTGGTATACATCGTCAAATAATCTGGTCAGAATAATACTTAAAAAGATATGGCTCTTCTCTAAAGAAGTACCGTACTTGGGCAAAGAAAGGACACGAGTCTTGCTTTGTCCATTCAGTGGGTAATTGTCCAGTGGCAAATAGTTGACTATGTCTGCATATCATGGTTCCTTAAAAATGGCCAGGATGTGCTCATCTGGGAAATCCTCATTGATCGGAGCTTGGATGATAGGTGCATTCGGAATTCTTAACAGATGATCAGCTACCACATTTTCTATACCTCTTTTATCCCAGATTTCCCAGTCAAATTCTTGAAGCAGAAGGATCCATCGAATCAATAAGGCTTTTGCTTCCTTCTTAGTCATGAGATATTTCAATGCCAACTGATCCGTGAAAATCACCGTCTTTGATCCTAACAAGTAGGGCGGAATTTTTCTAACGCAAAGACAACGACCAAGAATTCCTTCTCGGTCGTTGTATAATTTTGTTAGGCGTCATTCAGGATCCTACTCGAGTAGTAGATCACGTCCTACCTATTGTCAATGTGTTATCCAAGAACAGCGCCGATAGGAAAATTAGAGGCAATGCACATGATTTCAAATGGTTGTGCCCAATATGGAGCAAAAATAATAGGAACAATACAAGGTCTTGCTTAAGCTTCTCCAATGATTTGAAACATGCTTCGTTAAAATCAAAGGGCACATCCTTTGCGAGCAGGTTAGTTAAGGGCTAGCGATTTTGCTAAAGTCCTTAATAAATCGTCGATAGAACCCAGTATGTCCTAGAAAGGATCTGATATTCTTGATGTTTGGGTGGTGGAAGCATAGCAATCATGTCTATTTTTGTCTTGTCCACTTCAATTCCTCTCCTAGAAATCTCATGACCTAAGATAATCCCCTGTCTTACCATGAAATGACGTTTCTTCCTATTCAGAGTTAAATTCTTTTTCTTGTATTTTTGCAGAACCAACTCTAGATGATGAAGACATTGATCAAATAAATATTCGTAGATGGAGAAGTCATCCATAAAAATCTCAAGAAAATGTTCCACCATGTCGGAGAACAAACTGAGCATGCACCGTTGGAATGTCGCGGGAACGTTGCACAATCTAAAGGGCATGTGTGGGTAGGCGAAGGTTCCGAATGGGCAGGTGAATGTAGTCTTCTCCTGGTCTTCCATAGCAATGGAGATTTGATTGTATCCCGAGTACCCATCTAGAAAATAATAGTACTCATGTCCAGCCAAGCATTCAAGCATTTGGTCGATGAAGGGTAGCGGGAAGTGGTCTTTTCGAGTGGCCACATTCAACTTTGTATAGTCAATACAAACACGAACCCTGGTAGGCAGTCTTGCTTGTTTTAACTCTTTCTGGGCATTCTCTACCACCATAAAACCAACTTTCTTGGGGACTGCGTGAACCGGGATAACCCATTGGCTATCAGAAATGGGATAAATGATCCCATTTTCTAACAGTTTTAAAATTTTCATTTTTACAGCCTCTTACATGAGTGGGTTAAGCCTGCGTTGTGGATCCCTCCTGGGAATCGCTTCATCGGTTAAGTGAATTCTATGTTGAACTATTACTGAACTTATCCCCTTAATATCTTTCATTGTCCATCCAATAGCTTCCCTATGTCTCTTCAGAATAGACATCAAGTTGTCCTCTTGTTGCTCAGTCAGATGGGATGCTATGATGACTTGGCAGGGCTTCTCTTCCGCCCAAGTAGGCGTACTTGAGGTGTTCAGGTAAAGCTTTTAACACAAGGGAAGGAGTTGATTCATTGGAGGTAATATCTAGAATTTTGGTCCTGTGATGAGGTACACTTGGGCTTGATGTCCAATCTACTACTGAGTCTATAATCTAATCCAAATTGAAATCCTCAGATTCCAGATCAAACTCACTCTGTTTCCATCTCTATGCTTTCTTCGTCACTGGTCAAATTTTTAATGGAATTGATCTCAAAAGTCTCATCATTTATATCCCTGGTTTATCTTCCAAGATTGAAGACATTGACTTCTTTGTCATATCTTCAAAGGTCAATCGTATGGACCCGTTCCTACAGTTGATTATGGCATTGGCTTTAGCAAGGAATGGGCACTCTAAGATGACCGGAGTTTGAGACCGTGGATTTGACACAGCTTGGGTCTCAAGTACAATGAAGTCAACGAGGTAGAAGAAATTCGTGACCCAGATAAGGACATCTATGATTTCCCTTGAGAATTTTCACAAATCGATCTACTAACTGAATGGTGACTTGAGTTGGGCTCAACTCGCCCAACCCAAGTTGCTGGTATACTGAGAGTGGTAGCAAGTTGATACTTGCTCCCAGATCAAGGAGTGCTCTGCTAATTTCTGTTTGTCTTATGGTGCAAGAAATTGTAGGACATCTGGGATCTTTGTATTTCACTGGAATAGGACCACACAGAATTTCTCTTATGTTTGTTGCCAAGAACACTTTCTTGAGCACATTCATCTTTCTCTTCTTCGTACACATATTCTTAAGAAATTTGGCATAGGCTGGGACTTGTTGGATAGCGTCAAGAAGAGGCACATTCAGTTTGACCTGATTAAATATCTCAAGTTTTTTTTCCATGTGCATGTTCTTATTATTGTTCCTAAGCCTGTTAGAAAAAGGTGCTACAGGCTTGTGAACTTCATCAGCAGCTGTGTCCTTGTCAGACGTTTGGGGAGCAGATGGGAGGAGCTAGTAGATGTGGAGGCAGGAAAAGAATCAATGTAAGTAGGATTTTTCTGCTGGTAGACCTGGTTGTCCACCTTCTTTCCTGATCGAAGAGTATGAACACATTGTACTGGTTGTTCTGAGGATTCTGAATTTCATACGCTTGATTGGAGTTCTTAGGGTTAACTAGCGGCTGACTAGGTAAAGTACTCTTTGGTCTTTCACTTAGAGAGTTAGCTAATTGACTCATATGCATTTTCAATCTCAATATAGCCTGTGAGTGATTGCTCAATGTTTACCCTTGATTTTGTATGAAGCCGGCTTGGGACTTCATAAAAGCTTCCATACTCTCTTCCAATTTACTAAATTTCTTTTCCATTGGTGAACTTTGAAGGAGAAAGATGGAGCTTGACTGAAAAAATTTGTGAAAAGCACACCTAGAAGGGGGGTGAATAGGTGTAAGTGTTAATCTAGAAACTAAATGCGCTAAATGCGGAAGCTTAAAATAATATTGCAATCACACTTAGTACAATCAACAAGTGTAGCCGGAAGGGCTCTGGACTAACTCCTCTTGATTCCCCTAGATATGGGTTGAGGTGCTATGTGAAGCTCTTGTTGATTAAGTACAAGTGAGGCACACACACAAGCAAGCCAAGCATATAAGGATGAACAATATAAAAGATGCAAGGCAACACAAGCAATATATGATATGAATGAAGTATGATGCTTTGCACAAATAAATGAGAGAGAGAGAGAGTTGAGAGACAATGGATCAAACGCAAAGGCAAAGATATGTTTCGAGGTTCGAGCACCCAGCTCTACATCCCCGCCTTCACCGAGAAGGATTTCCAATCCACTATCTCCCACCGAGGGAACCTCTACCGAAGAGGATTTGTTACAACAAAGGGAGTACCGAACTCCTCTCTCAAAACACCGCCTCACAACCGAGGGGTAGGCCCGTAGCCAATACAACAACAATCACCTCTACCGAAGAGGGATCCAAACACCACTCCGATCAACCTCTACCAAAGAGGGATACACAAATACAAGGAGGGTTTACAACTTGGAGGCTCAACAACCTCAAGCACTTCTCTTTTTTTCTTTTTTCACAAAACAAAAGATCCTAATAGATTAGGATAGAAGATAGCTCAAGTGTGGAAATCAAGGTGTTTTGGAAATCAAATAGCAAAGAAAAATCCTTGGGAAAAACACTTGCAATATGATAGAAATGAAGATCTAAAGCAATATCCCAAAAACCTATTTTTCTTTGAATTTTCCAAACCCTTGAAAACAATAAAGATGAAATCTTTGAGGCTCTAAAACACTTTAAAAACTTATTTTTAAAACCAGAGAGTAGGGAATTTTTGCTCTTGAAAATCTTGTCAAAACAGCCCAAGACTTGGGGTATTTATAGCCCCAAAACAAAACTAGCCGTTAGGCTGATGTGGCAGCCTGACAGGCTTGGTGGTCGGCCGCTCGGTCGACCGCCAACGGTCAAAAATGTGACCGTTGGGCAAACCCGGTCGACCGCCGGGTCGACCCAAAAAATACAGAGAGCAGAGCTCTTAGATACGGTCGACCGTCTGGGTCGACCGCCCTTGTGTCTGCCAGACGTGCACGGCTCTGTGCACGTCGGTCGACCCCACGGGTCGGCCGGCCCTTGGTGCGGTCGACCCATGCAGTCGACCGACCTGGCCTGGCAGTCACAGATCAGGGTCTGAAACACAAGTTAAAAATATTTTTAAAAAATCTTTTAACACTTCTAAAAATCACCAAAAATAGTTTTATCATTTTGCATTGATATATAAACATGTGGTAAAAAAGTTTAGCTCAAATATCAATCAATATGAACTATTTTTGTGTCTTAACATTTTTACCAAAAACCAAAACATGTATTTTTATCAAACTTGGATTTTTCAATACATGAATAGGAAAGTCAAAATAAGTTTGTCTAGGAAGTTAAAAGCATGTATGTATATCTAGAACATATCTAATATACATAAAAAATATTTAAACTTGTTTTGATCAAACTATTCATGAAAAACAAATCCAAAACATAAAACTTGTGTGTGTTGTGCACTTGAGCATATCAACTATACTAAGCTTTACAAATGGATCTAAACACACTAAACACTAGGATACCTAAGTCTTCTTGACGATCTCCATCTTCAAGCCGACTTGATCCCAAACGTGATCTACCGAGTGCAAAGGTATGATCTTGATGCTCGGGCACGGGAATCACCAAGTGAAGGCTTCCAAACTCATCTTTTTGAAGCAATCACCAACTAATATCTTGATTAATGATCTGAAACTAAAAACACAAGAATATTAGTAAATATAACTACATGAGTTAATCATCATCAAAACTAGGGTGAAAGGCCTTTGGGCCAACAATCTCCCCCTTTTTGATGATGACAAAACTCATGGAGTTATATATGCATGGATTAAAGTTAAGCTTCAAAGAAGCTCCCCCTTAACTCATGCATAAACAAATAAATAGTAAAATGCAATGAATATTAAACATGAAACATGCATAAACAATAAAAGGTTCTAGATACCAATGAAATGTTTAAAACAAAACATGCTCTAGATACCAATTACAAAACATGCTCTAGATACCAATTAAAATTAAACTAAATTAAACTTAATATATGCAAAACATAAACATGCATATATAAAACTTATAAACTCAAAATCTTTCTCCCCCTTTTTGTCAATCATCAACAAAGGGGTAAACAATCAAAACAAAGCAAAATCTTCTCACCCTTTTTAATACAAAGAATCAATAAAGGGTAAAGGCAAAACTAAATCAATAAATTTTTCTCCCCTTTATGTCGAAACAACGAATCAATAAAAATAATAATTTTCCCCTTTTGTCTAAAACAAAAACAAGACCAATTAGGGGTGACAATCAATTAAGGTACCAATTGAAAATATGTCAAATAATAGCATCTTGATACCAATTGAAAGGAAACAAACAAAAATATTGATTCCAATTTTAAGCAAAACACATGAAAATCTTGATACCAATTGAAATTAAACATAATAAATTTTGAATGTCTAAGCAAAAATTTTGATACCAATTGTAAATATCTTTCATTTTGAACATATGATACCAAATTGAAATTTCCAATCATAAAGTATGGGAGTACAAATACCAATCGAAATACAAATCAAATTTTCTCCCCCTTTATGAAATATAAACTAAAACAATGCTCACTTTTGTTTTAACAAGCCTAAGCATTGTTAAAAAAAATTGAAACAAACATATATATGTATGAAAAATAGATACCAATTAAAATTGATATACTTGGAAGTGAAAGCATACATACATAAAAAATATATGAGTATACAAGAAATGTCAAGATTGATACCAATTGAAAGAATTCAATGATACCAATTGAAATAACAATAAGATCAAATGTATACATCGTATAACTATACCTCCAATCATGGTTCAAGTTTTAAATGATTTTCATTTTAAAGCATATAAGAACATGATCTCCCATCCATCCTCCCATAGAAGGTAGGGGTTTTCAAAAATAGATTTGAAAATGTAGTATGTTTGAAAATCTCTACCAAAATAAAGAATACCGTAACTAGTTAAATGGAAAAATCTTTTAAACTAGTACGAAATCCTTCAAGTAAGGAATAAACTAAAAATAATTTTCATAAAACACATGTAAATCATATAGCACTTAAAACACTCAATATTCAATAAAGTCCATACATGCTCATGAAAACCTACTCATGAGAAATATTTTAAAAATGGTGAGTGTACAAGTAATGTGTGACATGGCATTATGAAATTTCCAATTAAGCTCAAAATTCCTTGAAATAAGAAAACATGAAAATCATTAAAACTTATTTAATCTTCAAGGTATATGTATGTCCTATACAAATTAAAGTATACATACGTATCCAAACACAATGAGTCCACAAAGATATATGCATGAAGGCACGTGGCTCAAAGGATGTATATGTATAAAAATATTTGGATAAAATGGACATATACATGAAGTTAAACAAATAAACACGAAATCAAGAAAAACTAAATTTTCATTAAAACAAATTTCATTTCAAGGCATATGTATGAATTGTCAACACAAAAAGTATACATACATATCCCTAAACACGATTGAGTCCATATGTATAAATTTGCATGAAAGGCAAATGACTCAAGGGGTATACATGTATAACTTAAGGTTGGCAAAATAGACATATACATGAAATGAAAAACTCATACACATAAAACAAGTCCAAAAATAAGAATACAAGTTTAAAATGTATGAATTATCAAACTAGACTATACTAGCACATCTAATGGGTTCAAATAAGCAATCAAGCTCAAACATATATAGATTTATTTGTGGCCCACTATATGCACAAGTATAAATCCTAGTCTTAATGAAAACTAACATTTAGACATATATTCAAAACATGAAGCATCAAAACACGATAAAAATCAACATGATGAACAAAAACATGATTATTATGAATGTCCACATGTTATTAGAAATATGATATACGCAATAGCAACCATATAGTGAGAACACAAACGAATTTATCCATATTAAACATGGGTGTCTCAAAATAACTAAACATGTATATCAAGAATCTAATTAACATGGCATTTTCATACTAATCACTAAACAATGAAACATGCTATAAATAATGAATATTAAAAGCATGTAAACAATAAATTGGAGTTAGGGATCGTTACCAAAACCTTGAAGGCAACTTTCCTTGTCTCCAAAACATGGTGGTCATCTCCACCAAAACTTTCCTTGAAAGTGATGCATCCAATTGATTTCCTTTAAGTACGGAACGCATCCACTCTAAGATACCGCTACTCTCACGTCATGTGAGAGCCCACACCTATATCAAAAATAGGAGGGGTGGTCTTTGGTACCCATATTCTTTTGGGTCCATGGGGGTTAGTACCTTCTCTAACCCAAACAAAATTCTTTGCTAAATTACAATCATGTATACGTTCAAAACAAAATTTAGCAAAGTGGCCCTTACGTCCACAATGTGTACAAGTGTACACATGAGCATACATATGTGATGGTGTCTGTGAGGAGCATGTGTATGCCGTGGAGGGTGTGCATGAAAAGATGGAACTTGTTTCTTTCGAAACAAAGTTTCCAAACGTGTGTGCCCTACTACACATTGGCTCAAAGTGGAGCCCAAACAAATTACACTCTTCTTTAATAAACAAATATCATCATTATTCTAAAAGAAGAGGTACATGCAATAGATGTTCTAGGTGAAACTACCCTAGCATGGCAAACATGTGAAGCAATATCATTTTTCAAAGAATTATTTTTATTTAAACAAATTTCTAATCTTTTGAAATAAATTCAATTTCTCTTTCCAAAGAATCATTATTATGTAAAACAAATTCAATTTTTGAAGACAAAACATCATTTTTCTTCAAGAGTGTTTCACAATCATTTTTAGATTTTAAAAATTCATTTTCTTTAAGTGCAAGATCAAGTTGAGATTTTAATGAATCCCTTTCATTCAAAATCTCATCTTTCTCTTGCAAAACAATGTCAAGTCTAGAATGCAAATTTTTATTTTCTTTTTCAATTCCTAGACTTTTCTTTTTCAACAAATTATATTTTTCAATTAATTTTCACAAACTATAGATAGTTCTTCATTTAAAGCATGGGGATCAACAAAATCATCACATTAAGAACTAGCATCAAAACTATCTAGTTGAGATTCCGATTGTACCTCATAGGAATCATTCCCTTGGACCGTATAGCATTGTTGCGGCTCGGATTCATCTCCACTAGATTCCTCTTCTTGGATTTACACTTGAAGCTTGGAGGTGGTGGTTGTTGTCAACTTGTTCCACACTGCAAAAGCGGAATCAAGGTTAGAAACACTCATAGGATATTCTTTAGGTAGCGTGCTTCTAATGGCCTCTAGGGCTTGTGCATTGGCCCCTATATGCTTGCTATCACTAAGGTAGAATTCCTGGTAATGGATAGGTAAACCTTGTAACCTAGGGTTTGTAAATAGATGGACATCTTAGTCTTCCAAACAAGAATGTTGGAGGCATCATACATAGGTGGGGTCATGAAGTCCATGGGTCCAAACTATATGTGTGCAAACAAGCAAATGCAAACAAGATTAGCAAACAAATGGATCTCACTCCTAGCATGTTAAGCCTAAGTATCAGGAGCGTTGGCTCTGATACCAATTGAAAAGCACACCTAGAGGGGGGTGAATAGGTGTAAGTGCTAATCTAGAAACTAAATGCGCTAAATGCGAAAGCTTAAAACAATATTGCAATCACACTTAGTACAATCAACAAGTGTAGCCGAATTTCCCGTGAAGGGCTCTGGACTAACTCCTCTTGATTCCCCTAGATACGGGTTGAGGTGCTATGTGAAGCTCTTGTTGATTAAGTACAAGTGAGGCACACACACAAGCAAGCCAAGCATATAAGGATGAACAATATAAAAGATGTAAGGCAACACAAGCAATATATGATATGAATGAAGTATGATGCTTTGCACAAATAAATGAGAGAGAGAGTTGAGAGACAATGGATCAAACGCAAAGGAAAAGATATGTTTCGAGGTTCGAGCACCAATTGCCCTTTTATAGGCCAAAAACCCAACAACGCTCCCCCTAACTCCCCAAGATTGCCGCGGAAACGCGGGTCTCTCGGGGTTTCTTCTGGCTTTATCCTTTGTTGGTTTTGTCGTTTGAGCTCCGAATTCTGACGAAATGGCCTTGGATTCTTGGCTTTAACCGATCGATTCTGAGAGGATTCTTCTCAACCGGTTTCAACCTCTTGATTTTGCCCTGATTTTATGTGTACGAATTAACTCTGATTTAATTCAGAATTCTGGTGGAATTTTGGGCTCATTTCTCTTCATCTCCTTAAGGATTGGGCCTGCAAATAAATTAGACAAATAATTAGGACAATGCAGGCTTTTATTCTAAAATAAGTATGGAAATGTAACATTAAATATGCAACATTAGCAACCAATCACACCCCCATACCTATCTTTTGCTCGTCCTCGAGGAAAACAACTAAATTATACTAAGGATTATTAGACCACTTTCGCAGGTCACGCGATTGCACTGAGCATGTGCAACAAGCCGTTAAACCTCTAGGTTTCCCCTAGAGGACGAGTTTTGTCTCGTGAGGTTTTCAGCGGATTACACCACAAAATCCATAAAGAAAGAGAAATAAAGAGTTAGTATTTTCGAAAAGCATTTTGAAAGAGAAAAATATTTGAAATATGATTGTAAGATCTAAGCAATCTATAAGTTATAGGAAAGCCGAATTTTTTATTCCTAAACTTAGTCTCTATTCAAAAATTGTTATCAATCAAAGTAAGGAGTCAAATTGTGCTTCTCATCTAGTCTATTACTTTACCCTAAGTCATATGCACCTTGTGACTGTGAAAATTTTGACTAAGGGTTCATTAACTCTAACTCTTATGCCTTATATATATATATATATATATATATATATATATATATATTATATATATATATATTTTATTTTTATTTTATTTTTTTGGTATTATTCCTTAGTTTTATTAGGTTTTCTAATCTGCCCATGTAACGAGCCTTTAATCGATGACTCTCAAAACAAACGGTCTTAGGGCACCAGGTGAGAAGACACCCCTAGGACTTAAGCACTCGAGCAAACAAGGCCACAAAACTAGAGATTTTATTATATGAACCTCTTTTAGGCGTGAACACTTATGCTTTATTAGGCACAAATACCAGCTTAATCAGAGGATTTTTCTTTTCAAACTTGTCTAATCATCTTTCGCATAAATACTAAGGCTTGCTTAGGCCAAAGCACCTAGCTAATCAATAATTAGATTTGTTTTTTTTCTTTTTTTTCAAACTCATCTAATTATCTTTTGCATAAATACTAAGGCTTTCTTAGGCCAAAGCACCTAGCTAATCAATAATTAGATTGTTTATATATATATATATAATATATATATATATATATATATATATATATATATATATATATATATATATATATATTTTATAAGGCATAAGAATCTTTTTTTTGAACCCTAAGTGTATAAGTGTATGAAGTGTGCATATTTCATCAAGGTAAAGTTCAAGACCAAATTACTTTGACAAATTATCTTCCTAACTCTAAAAATCAAACAAATAATCTTATTTTGACCAAGTATAAGAAATCCTAATTTGGATTTTCCTATTCCTTAAAATTAACTTAATTTCTTACAAAAATAAGTCAAAATATTGTTTATATTTTTCAAAAAGTTTTTAAAAATAAAGAAAAATGTTAATTTTTTTTTTAAAGAAAAAGAAAAGTTATGTTAGACCCTCCCCCACACCTATCTCATGCATTGTCCTCAATGTATGAATTAATGCATAGATGCATGAAAAAGACGAAAGGGAAGGAAAAGGTTACCTTAAGGTGGTGGTTCCGGTGGTGGTCTGATTGGTCCACGAAACGCGGCCCAATCAACTTTCTTGGGTCTCGGAGGAACCCACCAGAAATTACACTAATATAACCCATTAAAAAAATGTGTCCATTAAGGATTTTTATTAAGTATGTAACCACATCTAATTTCCATATTCCATAACTAATTTCGGAGTCAAATTTATCAACCACCTCGTCCCAGAATGGAGTATGAAATGATAGAACAGTTGACTTGGACTCAGGAAGGACAGGAACTAATACCGACTCAGGAAGGTGACTTAAGTCAAGTAAAGGTTCAGGAGTCGAAATAGGTTCAGAAATTGGGTCCAAGTCAAGAAGTTGAAACTCCAGTCCACATGTATTTTCCAACAATGGAATGTGACCTAATATGGGTGATTCCAGTTCAGGAATGATAGGTGAAGGAATCAAAACTGACTCTAAAATATTACTCAAGTTTGGTAACAAACGGGAGTCAAGATTGATTCAGAAAGTTGAACTGGATCACAGATTTGAGAATCTAGGTCACATATCTCATTGAGTTCAATATCAAAAAATGGAGAACTTGCCAATTTGTCAATAGGATCTTCGAAAGTGTAAAGTTGGTCAAGTTCAACATGATCCTCAAAGATAGGTGATTCAATTTCATTATGAATTGGTACAGGATCTAGTGTTGACTCCGGGAAAAGATCGAGATCAGGTGAAGATACCGGAGTCATAATCGAATCAGGAAGTAGAATTGAATCACTAAGTTGGGGTTCAGGATCATATTCATTTTCAAGTTCTATTTCAGGAAAGGAAAACTTGCTAAACTATCAATATCTTTTTCAAAATTTGGAGTTTGGGTAAGTTCAAATGGTTGTTCTGAAATGGAATCTTGATTTCCAAAACTACATGACTCTTCGGCTCTAACAGAATGGTAAGTGACATCAGGACGGTGGGAACGTAGAGATTCGACCATCATATCTATGTCACTATTACGAGCGTTTTGAGCCTGAGTCATGGCTTCAAGCATCTTTTCATAGTTGATAGGTTCATTGTTTTGATGAAAAGATGAAGAATTGTCTTGGAAGTGGTAGTGAAATTGTGAGTCCATCAGATTTTGGGAATTGTGTTGGACTCACGCATACTCATTTCCATAATTGATGGTTTCCTATTTGGACGGGTGGAACTGAGTATGAATCTTGAACATAATGTGGACTGGTGGGTGGACAAGGAGAGCAAGGTGGTTGGAAATTATGCTCGGGGGAGGTGAATCCCCACTGACTCGGTGAAGAGTTGAAATCATTATAGAAATTATAGTTATTAGATGGGGGGTATGGGTCATATTGATTCGGATAAGACCAATCCGGCATACTAGGTTGGTCAAAGTTATGATATGTCGGGTTGGTAATATCCGAAAATAAAGTCGGTGTGTAATATGGATTATTATTGTAGTTGAAAAAATTATTATTATAGTCCATATCACACAATAGAATACAAACAAAGAAAAACAAACAAATAAACAAACAAAAAAGAAAAATTCTAGCCTAAGTTAGGGTAGACTTAGGACCTAGACGACTCCTAACTGGTTAGACTGTCCACGGGAGGTCTAATGTAGACTTTAACCACAAGCTAATCAGCTAGGTCAGGGCAAGGTTGGTGGGAGGGTTTTTCGTCAAAGACGTTCCTTAATTAAATAACCACCAACCTTCGGGCTTTCGGCCCTCAATCCCTTTCCTAGACACTGATTTTGCAAGAGTTAGATTCCAACATTTTTTCCCCTTAGGATAATCTCCTAATTGAGTCCGAGATGTCCCTAGGGCCAATGTCTACTCAATTTTAGTTAGGCTTGGGTTAGTGAGTGCTTGAAATGTGATTTTTGGGCTAAGGAAGGGTGATTAAATCCCCACCTTATCTTGTTAATGGGTTAGTGCCCTTAAGATCAATTTGTGCAAGTGTACAAGATATGTAAGATTCACTCAAAGCGATATAAATCAACCAAGAAGTGAGTCCTATGCTAAATGCAATGCATACGTACCTTGCTCCAGCACTCTTCAACAGTAAAAGTAAATGAATTGAAAAGACACGTGCCTAAAATGCAAACGACTAATCAATTTTTAACTTTTGCAACAAACTTTTACTGTTGATTATTAGCAGGTTTTGTGATGGCATATAAGAAATAAATAATTGCAGCAAACTATAATTTGCAAAGCTAGCAGCCCTGCAAAAACCTGTTAGTAGTCAGCTCTTTATTGCCGCGGATCCGCAGCTTTTGCCGTGGAAACGCGGCAATTCAGAGGGCAATGGGTCTCTGCTTTCTAGAGCAGAGGCCCAATACCACTTGTATGTCATTGCAAACTTATATTCCTGCTTTTCTTGCCCTGTAACCTGCAACAGAGAAGAAAATTCGTTTAGTTCTAAAAAAATTTTAATAAAAATTCAGATTTCAATAAAAACTGTTTTACCCTCCCCGGCAACGGCGCCAAAATTTGATTGAGGCTAAACCTGCACACAAAATACGAGATTATAGAACTTAAGAAAGAATATGTGCAAGTGCTCAATTCTTCCGCTATAGCAAGTGGCTATGCGGGTCGTGATCCACAAGGAGGGTTTGCGATGGAAGCTTTACAGTTCTTTATTGAAATCGTTAAGAAAATAAGCGAAAGTTCTTCTCTGTTTTAAAGTTATAAAAATGGAAAAGAAAGTATAGTTAAAGTTAGTAGAAAATGGAGGATGAAGAAGTTGGAAAATTCAGAAAACAAAAGAAAGCGATTATATACAATGAAGTGGAAAGAAGAATGAAAAGATTTGGAAGAAGTGGTGGTGATCTAAACTAAGAAAGAAAAGAAAGAAAGAAAAGTGAAGAGATACTTACCTAGGTTGATTGATGACTTACTTGGAAACCTTTTTGCAAGTTCTACCTTTTTGCTTCGGAGGCGTTCAACGCATAGATCATAAACTCGAGCTCGGTCCCCGTGCACATTATATCGTCAAGCATAAGAAGAACGAAGTGATGCGGATGTTGGAAGAGGAGAACGTCTTCATGAACTATCGCTGGCTCTCACGTAGCTTAGTTATACTTGCTTTGGAATTCACTTTATTAATTGCAGAGACAATGGAAGAAAGGAGGAGGGTACATCGTCGGTGTCGCTCTCAACTTCAGCCTCTCTCTCTTACTTACATGAATCTTCTTCTACCCTAAGTTACATACAAATTACATAACAAGAAAAGAAAAACCTAAACTACAAAGAATTAAAACTAGGCTAAATCCTAATCTGCATTGACGTCCAATTTCAGCACAACAATTGCCCTTTTATAGGCCAAAACCCAACAACCAGAATCCCGGGGAGGTCGGGGGAGTTCACGCTCCCCTAACTGCCCAAGATTGCTGCGGAAACGCGGCCCAAGCCGCGTTTCCGCAGCCAGGGTATGGCCAGATGGCCTCACCCTGTTGGTGGGTCTCTCCGGGGGTTTCTTCTGGCTTTATCCTTTGTTGGTTTTGTCGTTTGAGCTCCGGATTCTGACGAAATGGCCTTGGATTCTTGGCTTTAACCGATCGATTCTGAGAGGATTCTTCTCAACCGGTTTCAACCTCTTGATTTTGCCCTGATTTTATGTGTACGAATTAACTCTGATTTAATTCAGAATTCTGGTGGGCTTTTGGGCTCATTTCTCTTCATCTCCTTAAGGATTGGGCCTGCAAATAAATTAGACAAATAATTAGGACAATGCAGGCTTTTATTCTAAAATAAGTATGGAAATGTAACATTAAATATGCAACATTAGCAACCAATCAATATCCTTAAAAAATTTAGCATATGCTAGAACTTGTTGGATAGCGTCAAGAAGAGGCACATTCAATTTTATCTGATTGAACATTTTGAGTATCTTTTCTATGTGCATGTTTATATTATTGTTCCTAAGCCTATTTGAAAATGGTGTTACAGATTTGTGAACTTGATCAGTAGTTGTGTCCTTATCAGACATTTGTGGAGTAGATTGAGAGGGGCCAACAGAGTGGAGGCAGTAGTAGGATCAATTTGAACTAGACTTTTTAGCTGATAGACTTGATTATCAACCTTCTTTCCTGACCTTAATGTATGGACAACATTATACTGGTTGATTTGAGAATCTTGAACTTCATAAGCTTGACTTGAATTCTTAAGATTGACTAGCGGTTGACTAGGTAAAGCACCCTTGGGTCTTTCACTTAGAGAACTTGCTAACTGATTCATTTGAACTTCCAATCTAGATATGGCATGTGCATGGTTGCTCAAAATTTGTCCTTAGTTTTGCATGAAGGCAGCTTGAGTCTTCAGGAATGCCTCTCTCCTCCAATTTACTGAGTTTTTTCTCCGTTGGTGAGTTTTGAAAAGAAGAAGAGGATAGGAAAATTTCTTGAGAATTGGGATGGTGAATATTATTGGGGAAATTGGGCCTAGGAGAATTGTTCAGACCCTAAGAGAATTAGGGTGATTTCTCTAAATGGAACTGTAAGTTTATGAGCGGGGATTATTCTATGGCCTTGAGTAGGCCGCATTCATGTGTTCCGGTGGTAATTAATGAGTTTGAAAAATTGAGCACTCTTTGAAAACATGATTTGGTGCCTGACAATTGAATAACCCAGATTGTGTATCTGTAGAGGGTTGATTTGGTTGACCTTGGCAAGCTCTTTTGTTTCTAAATTTTATTCTTCTCATCAGAGTGGCTATCTTAGCTTCAGCAGCGATGGATGATTCTATAGCTAGGAGCCCTCCTTTAGAAGCTATCGATTGTGAATTCCTTAACTTCTCAGAGGTTGGCTCCCATTGGAGGGTTTTCTCAGCTAAATCTTCAAATAGATCTCAACCCTAATTTTCATCTTTTTGCAAGAATCCCCCTCTTACACATGGTTTCTAACAAAGTTTTTGTTTGATAATCCAAACCATCATAGAGAATCTGGCACTGACATCATTTGTCTACACTGTGATGAGGGCACTGGGTTAGGAGATCATTGAATCGCTCAAAGTATCTCTAGAATAGTTCGCTCTGCTCTTTCCTAAACTGTATGATATTCTTTCTGATGAGGGCAGTCTTGTGTATTGGGTAAACTTTCTTCAAGAAAGCTTTGACGAAATCGTCCCACGTTGTGACCGAGTCTACAGCCAAGCTATACAATCATTTCTTAGCTATATCCTTTAGGAAAAAAGGAATGAAACATAACCTGACGGCATCATCTCCTAGCTATAGAATACGCATCATGAGGCATACTTTTTCAAATTCCCTAATAAAAAGGTATGCGCCCTCTGATTCTAAACAGTGAAATTGTAGAAGAGTGTTGATGAATGATAGAGTTTAAACCTGCACACAGAAAATAATAGTTTAGAAATTAAGATTGAAAGGTACTCAATACTACCGCGATAGCAAGTGGCTATGCGGGTCGTGATCCACAAGGAGGGACTAGTGATGGAAGCTTTTAAGTAACTTGGTTTCTTTTTGAATTTACAAAAACATGTTAGAAATTTCTTCTCAGTTTTAGTAAAAAAACAAAAAGGTTAAGTTAGAAGATGTGAAGAAGATGATAAAATGTTGTTGTTGTTGTTGTTTTATTTACAAAAAAAGGAAAAACTAAATAAAGAGGAGAATGTTGGTTTTAGAGTAGAATTCTAAAAAATTAAAAGAAAACTAAAAATTCTTACTTACCTCTTCCGTGCTCATATACCTGGATCCGTCGCTATGACTTACCTAGTCTTTGAAGGTGATCAAGCATGGCGTGTAGGATCTTTCCTGTTCTCGATCTACACTATGAATAAAAGGCAAGCTAAACTAATAAAGGAATGGTTGTTCTTCACCATAGGCCATCAAGAGCACTTGCAATGACGAAGCAGTCCCGAGACTATTGGATTTACTTAGATTACAAGCATATCAGAGGAAAGCAAACAAAAACAAGAATAAAGAAGAAAAAGTAACTTTTGATTGAATTAAAAAACAATGAAAGAAAAGATGAATACTTACACTGGTGTCAACCTCAGTACAAGCTCCTTTCTCATTCCTCCATGAAACTTTTATCTCCTCTCAGTTACATAAAGAAAAATAAAAATTATATTAAAAGAGAAAGAAGAACCTAGGTTAAACCTATACAAAAATCTATTGTACTCTCTGCTTAATCATTCTCGCTGCCTCTAATATATGGGATATTTATAGAATAGAAATGGATAAGAAAACGAGTTGAAAAATAGGGGAACTGGCTATTTGTGATTTGAGTCCTTCCCTTATCTCCAAACTTGATTTGATGTGGATATTCAATTCTGATCTGCAGCTTGTTGGTATATTGATTTCTGGATATAACTTATCAAATGATAGAATTAGAAACAGTGATCAATGTAAGAGTTGTAGCCCTTTATGTCTTATTTCTGGATCATCTTGGAATCATCAGATTTGAGTTTTGATAGCGAATGTTATGATTCAAATACTAAAATGTATCCAGTCTGAATCTGAGTAAATTGCTTCATTTCATCCGTTGATCTTCTCTCTATCCATTTATCCCTTTGGATTTTAAATTTCAGCTTTAGATTTGACGATCTATCTCTTTATCCTCACTGAAACTGAGAGGGTCTTCTTCTAATCTATTTTTTCTTTGAATTTGAATGATATTATCTCATCTGATATACCCAGTCTTCATATAAGATGGCCTTTAGAACCTCTGAATTTGAATCAATCTCCTTTCTTTAAAACTTTTGCATAAATAAAAATGCAGAAGTGTGACACATATGATGTGAAAACATGCAACGCACGTGTGTGATCACACCCCCACACCTATTTTTTGCTCGTCCTTGAGCAAAACATTAAAACTAGACCTAAAAATTTATTAGACTACTTTCGCAGGTCACGCGATTGCACTGAGCATGGGGAACAAGCCGTTAAATATTTAGGTTACCCCTAGAGGACGAGTTTTGTCTTGTGAGGGTTTTCGGTGAATTGCACCCATAAAATCCATAAAAAAAAAGAAACAAAGTGTTAGTATTTTTGAAAAACATTTTGAAAAAGAGAGAAAATATTTGAAGTATTATTGTAAGAGTTCAAATAATCAATAAGTTATAGGAAAATTAAATTTTTCATCTTAAACTTAGTCTCTATTTAAAAACTTGTTATCAATCAAGGTAAGGAGTCAAATTGTATTTCTCATCTAGTCTATTACTCTACCCTAAGTGATATGCACCTTCATGACCGTGAAATTTTGACTAAGAGTTCTTTCACTCTAACTCTTATGCCTTATTTTATTTATTTATTTTTTAATATTTTTGGTGCTATTATTCCTTAGTTCTATTAGGCTTTCTAATCTGTCCATGTAATAAACCTTTTAATCAGTGACTCTCAAACTGGACGATCTTAGGGCACCGGGTGAGAAAACACCGCAAGGACTTAAGGACTCGAGCAAATAAGGCCCCAAAACTAAGGATTTTTTTATTTGGACCACTTTTAGGCGTAAATACTTAAGCTTTATGAGGCACAAATACCCAGCTTAATTAGAGAATTTTTGATATAAATACATATATATTTTTTTATATAAGGCATAGGAATCTTTGTTTTTGAACCCTAAGTGCGTAAATGTATAGAGCATGCATATTTCATCAAGGTAAAAATCAAGACAATTACTTTTTCAAATTTTCTTCCTAACTCTAGAAATCAAACAAATAATCTTATTTTGACGAAATATAAGAAATTCTAATTATAATTCTCCTATTCCTTAATATTGACTTAATTTCTTACAAAAAAATATGTCAAAATATTGCTCTTTTTTCAAAAAGTTTTTTTAAATAGGAAAATGTTAATTTTTTATTTTAAATAAAAAGAAAACCTATGTTATGTTAGAACCCTCCCCCACACCTATCTCACCATTGTCCTCAATGTATGAATGAATGCATAAAAATATGAAAAAGAAGAAAGGAAAGGAAGATATTACCTTAAGGTGGTGGTTCCGGTGGTGGTCAGATTGGGTCAAGCGTTGCTAGCCAATCAAAATAATGCGGTGGTTTACAGTATTGGAACTTGCTTTTGATGCTACATTTGTGAAGACATATCATTGGAGCTCTATCTTACAAGCATATTCAAGAGTTCTACATGATCAAGACTTCCCAAAGAGAGTATCTATGGATGTGTATTGTTATGTTTAATAGCATGTTAAAAGCCTTGAAACACACACACACACATCATAGCCTATTAGTCGACTTATAGACATTAGTAGTCGACTTATATATGGTATAGTCGACTTGATATTTTCCCTAGTCGACTAACATTTGTCCTGCATATATACTAACTCTCTGTTTGTCACAATTAGTCTACTTAACAGTCCTTATAGTCGACTAATAACCTGATGTAGTCGACTTATACATTGTTCTGGTCAACTAATTTCAGTTTCCAGAAACTTGTCCTTTGATTCAATCTAGACCTAGTCGACTTGGCCCATTTTATAGTCGACTAACCCAGTATAAATTGCCCAACATAGTCGACTAACCCCTACCCAAGTCGACTAATGGCAGTTTCTGACTGTTAGACAGTTTTCTTTTTTCTGGTGTTTTATCCAACGTTATCCAACGATTATATATTCAAATTTGTCCTAATAACTGCCCTAACTAACCATAGAGTTCAGCTATAAATAGGGTTGTTATCTTATGCTAAAAACACCAATCAAAATCAAAAGTTTTCAGACCAAAAACTCTGTCAAAATTCTGGTTTTCTGAAAACGTGTTTCCACTTTCTGTTTCTTCACCAATTCCTACTCTATTGTGAAGATTTCTAAAAGTCCACCTATAATAGCCCTTGTCCACGATCAGATACAGATTCAAGGCTTATAGGATCAATTGTAATCACTCAAAGAAGAGCATTGTACAAGAGCGTCTTCAGGTTGAAGAGAGTTTGTATAAGGTGTTGTGCTCTTCTTGGTTGTAAAAAGAGTTGTACACATTTGGCAAAGGGGATTTGTCAAGTGGTGTGCAAAGTGTTGATTTTGGGTGTACGAAGTCAAAAGATAAAGAAAAATCTCAAGCGTGTAGCTTGGGGACTGGATGTAGGTCACGAAGACCGAACCAGGATAAATCTCTTGTGTTTGCGTTTGCTTTATCTTTTCTGAGATTTAATTTCCTTTTATGCAAGTTACTTTATATTTAACTCTAATATCTGTGTTTGAGTGTTGACGTGTATAGTAGATCCTACAATTGGCATCATCTTGGGACCAACATTTGGTATCAGAGCATCAACATTTGGTATCAGAGCCCTGCATACCTAGTTCAACAACCATACAAGGATGGCGACGGAGTTCCCTTCATCACAATTCAAAGAAGGACATTCTACACAACGTCCACCGCTATTTGACGGATCCAACTACAACTATTGAAAGTGTAGAATGAAGATCTACTTGCAATCGATCAACTACGAACTATGAAACATAATAGAAGTAGCGTACACCAAACCGACTACCAACTACAACACGTGGAGTGATGATTAAAAGAAGAATGCGAACCTTGATGTCAAAGCGATGAATGCTTTATTCTGTGCCTTAACCAAAGAAGAATTCAACCGTGTGTCAACAGCCACTTCTGTAAATCAAATATGGCACACTCTACAGGTAACACATGAAGGCACAAATAAGGTTAAGGAATCTAAAATTTCTGTTCTTGTTCATAGGTTCGAACTCTTCAAAATGATGGAGAACGAAATAATTTTAGAAATGGTTACAAGGTTCACCGACATAACCAATTCCTTCGCATCCCTTAGAAAGGAATACACCCAAATCGAAAAAGTTCGCAAGATCCTTCGTGCACTCACTTCAGATTGGGAGAAGAAGGCAACTGTAATCGAAGAAGCGAATGATATCTCAACAATGTCGTTGGAAAACCTTATTGGTAATCTAATAGCATATGAAGTTTAACTCAAAGACAGAAAGAAGGATGAACAACAATCTCTCTCAAAGAAGAAAGAACTTGCCTTCCATGCATCCTCAGACGCGGACAATTCAGATGACAATGAAGAGGAGATGGCAATACTTTCAAGAAAATTCAGAAGATTCTTGAAGTAAGGTAAGTTTAAATGTTTTAATTGTAATAAAATAGGCCATATGAAGAAGGATTGCCCATTGCTCAAAAATAAAGGTAAATTCAAAAGCAAGAAGTTCAGAAAGAAGATAGACTACCAAGCATCATGGGAAAATAGTGATTCCTCTTCCTCTAATGATGAAGAAGCCACTGAACATGCCAACATCTGTTACATGGCTCTAGAAGAAGATGAGGTACAATTTTCTGAACTCTTAGATGCATTTCAAGAATTATACAATGATCTTAAGAATGAAAAGATAAAGAATAAAGTTTTGACAAAGGAAAATGAAAAACTTTTTAAAGAAAATTCTTGTTATGCTTCTCAAATTTCTTTTATAAATTTTCAAAAAAATGATTTTGAAAAAGTGATATCATCATTGAAAAAAGATAATGAGAATTTATTACAAAACAATGTTTTATTGAAAAGAGAAACTTGTCTTTAAATAAAAGAATTTCTGTTTTAGATAAAGACATATCAATTTTCAAAATGAAGTATGAAGAGATTTTGAAAAATGTGACTAAATTTAATCAAGGAAAAGAAAAGTTGAATGATTTGTTATCATGTCAAAAGATGTCACATAATCATTATGGTCTTGGATTTTTTAGAAAATCTACATATGTTAATAATCCATATAATTCTTTTGTGAAAAGAAATTCTGATATTATTGCAAAAAGAATTAAGAACAAGTTCATATGGATTCCTAAAAATTTAAGCATTGTTGATAAAAATACTTATATTGCATCATACATACATGATATATGTAATTCATGCAATTATGTGTATACTAACAGAATGAAAACCAAATTCAAATTAGGTTTGGTCTCCTAAAGGTTAATGCTTTGATCTTATAATGATTGGTACCATTCTAATGTCTATCTTTCAGATACCATATAAGAAGTTTGATAAGAAAAATTATTTCAGAACATTTATCATATATATATGTTATGACATATTTTTACAGGGGAGAACACATGTTTTTCTATATCTGTTATAACCTCTTTTCTGCAGGGAGATAACATATTTTCTGCAGGGAGAGAATATATAACATATTTTCTGCAGGGGGAGTATTCGTGCACACAAAGTGTCATCATCAAAAAACAGGAGAATGTTGGAACTTGCTTTTGATGATACATTTGTGAAGACATATCATTGGAGCTCTATCTTACAAGCATATTTAAGAGTTCTACATGATCAAGACTTCCAAAGAGAGTATCTATGGATGTGTATTGTTATGTTTAATAGCATGTTAAAAGCCTTGAAACACACACATCATAGCCTATTAGTCGACTTATAAACATTAGTAGTCAACTTGTATATGGTATAGTCGACTTGACATTTTCCCTAGTCGACTAACATTTGTCCTGCATATATACCAACTCTCTGTTTATCACAATTAGTCGACTTAACAGTCCTTATAGTCGACTAATAACCTGATGTAGTCGACTTATACATTGTTCTGGTTGACTAGTTTCAGTTTTCAGAAACTTGTCCTTTGATTCAATCTTGACCTAGTCGACTTGGCCCATTTTATAGTTGACTAACCCAGTATAAATTGCCCAACATAGTCGACTAACCCCTACCCCAAGTCGACTAATGGTAGTTTCTAACTGTTAGACAGTTTTCTTTTTCTGGTATTTTATCTAACGTTATCCAACGATTATATATTCAAATTTGTCCTAATAACTACCCTAACTAACCATAGAGTTCAGCTATAAATAGGGTTGTTATCTTAGGCTAAAAACACCATTCAAAATCAAAAATTTTCTGACCAAAAACTCTTTCAAAATTCTGATTTTCTGAAAACTTGTTTCCACTTTCTGTTTCTTCACCAATTCCTACTCTATTGTGAAGATTTCTAAAAGTCCACCTATAATAGCCCTTGTCCACGATCACATACAGATTCAAGGCTTCTAAGATCAATTGTAATCACTCAAAGAAGAGCATTGTACAAGAGCGTCTTCGGGTTGAAGAGAGTTTGTACAAGGTGTTGTGGTCTTCTTGGTTGTAAGAAGAGTTGTACACATTTGGTAAAGGAGATTTGTCAAGTGGTGTGCAAGGTATTAATTTTGGGTACACAAAGTCAAAGGATAAAGGAAAATCTCAAGCGGGTGGCTTGGGGACTGGATGTAGGTCACGAGGACCGAACCAGGATAAATCTCTTGTATTTGCATTTGCTTTATCTTTTCTGAGATTTATTTTCCTTTTATGCAAGTTACTTTATATTTAACTCTAATATCTTTGTTTGAGTGTTGACATGTATAGTAGATCCTATAATTGGCATCATCTCGGGACCAACACACAGAACCCACCTTTATTGACTTCTTTTCTTTTTACATATTTATAGTCCCCAATATCAATTGGATCATCAACGATCTGTTGCCCAAAGGTCCACCACTCTAGTTTTGATGATGATTAACTCATGTAGTTATAGTACTAATGATCTTGTGTTTAATTAGTATCAGATATTTAATCAAGATAGTTGGTGTTTAGCTTCAACAAAAGATTTAAAGTCAAAGTTTTGGAGTTAGCACGTGTTGATTCAAGAGATTGCGCATCACGATTGCATCAAGTACTCAAGAGGAGTCTAGCTCATTGGATCAAGGTTTAGATCAAGTCAAGAAGGAGAAGAAGACCTTCAAGAGAAGATTTCTAAGAAGACTTGTGTCATTTTTGTAAGTGTTAAGATTTTATTTTTAGATAAAATATAAAGGATAGATTAGTTGGTGGATTGCTCAAGTTCATATACACTCACACACAAGATTTATATGTGTTTTCATAAAAGAGTTTTCGTTTTGAAAAGTACCGGTTTGATTTTTAAGCTTCAAAATATACATGTATTTTATCAAAACTTATTTTTGAGCTTAATGTCAAAAACATAGATATTTCATCATATATGCGTAGTGGATCATATCCATACACACTAAGCTTCAAAAGTTTTTAGAATATCTTATTTTTGTATTTGGGAAAGTTTTAGAAAAATCATTTTTGAAAAATACAGGTTTTTGTTTAAGACAAAACTTCTATATTACAAAAATAGTTCAAAATATTTGTAATATATTTTGATTTTTAATCAAACATGTTTGTATATCAAAGTATGTCAATGAACTTATTTTTGTAGAATTTATGAGAATTTATGGGATTTTATTGAAGATAAAAAGACAAAATTTTAAATCCCTAAAACTTGTGTTCTGGATTTCTTCCGGTCGACCGCACCAGAGGTCGGTCGACCGGGCGGTCAACTGATGTGCACTAACATGCATAGCCTTGTTTGGCTGGAGGGCCGGTCTACCGACCCGGTCGACCGCAGAGAGTTCTGCTCTCTAGTCTGGCCCCGGTCGACCGGGCGGTCGACCAGCAGAGAGCTCCTGCTCTCTGTATCCAGGCCTCGGTCGACCGGCCGGTCGACCGATGGCATAACGGTCAGAAATCTAATCGACCGGGCGGTCGACCGACAGTAGAAAGTTCTGCTGAGTTGGCCTCCAACGGCCATATTTTGAGAGCCTATATATTTGGGGCTGTTTTGGACTGTTTTCTACAAGATTTAAGTGGGTTTTCAAGATAGTTTTTCCTACACTTCTAAGTGTTTATTTCCACTTATTTTAGAGCCAAATACTTTCATATCAAAAGGAGAGTTTTTTTAAGAGTGTTTTGTAAAAGAGATTTCTTGAGTTTTTCACCACCAAATCAATCCTAGTTTTCTCACACACAACTTGAGCTATCCATTGTTATACCAATCCTCTGGGGATCTTTGTTGTGAGAGTATTTTTAGGTGATCAAAGTGTTGAGATCACCAAAGTGTTCATTCTTGTATTTAAGGAGGCGAACTTGCGGGTTCGTGTTGTTTCGAGTTCTTGTGGGAGCTCAGTGTAGAGATGCGGCCTCGGCAAGCTAGTATGCTTGCGTGTGTAGTTCTTGCTGGAACAAGAGAGGAACAAGTAAGTCCAAGGAGTTCTAGTATGAACACGTTGTAGGTGTTGCGGCACCGAGTAATCCGGTGGGATCGATTCTAGTAGAAATCCTTCATAGTGTTGAAGGCGGGGACGTAGAGCAAGGGTGCTCGAACCTCGAAATAAATCTCCTTTATTTGCGATTGCTCTTCTCTATCTCTCACTTGTGTTTATATCTTGCTTGCTTACATTGCTCATCTATTTATATGCTTGATATATATTGTGCTTAAATTGATATTTGCTCGGGATTGTTTGTTCACACTTGTATTCAACCAAGAGAGTCATAGCGGCACCTCAACTCTTATCTAAAGGAATCTTGAGGAGATAGTCCAGAGTCCTTCACCGGGAATTCGGCTATACTCTTGTGTTATACTTAGTGAGTTTAGCATAATAGTTTTCAGTTTGCATAAATAGTTTTAATTCTGCATTAATTCATCATTAGCTTAGCTGGTCACCTATTCCCCCTCTAGGTGTTTCAATTGGTATCAGAACTTGGTGCTCTTGATTTGGGTCTAATAACCTAGAGTTAAATATTCTCTTTTTGGCTAATCACAATATTTATACACACACATGGATTTTATGTCACCTCCCATGTTTGATATTCTTAACATCCAAACTTGGAAGGTTAAGATGTCAATGTACCTCAAAGCCCTAAGTATTCATGTTTATTTTGTCACTATTAAAGATTCTTATTGTTTAAAAGGCAAACATCTAGAGGCTAATGCAAAAGCCATCCATGTTTTAAAGTCAGCCCTAAATGATGTATATTTATCTAGAGTTTCTAACTTTGATTCGGCCTTTGTAGTATGGAACATTTTAGTCTCCCTTGGTGAACAAAAGCAATATTACGCGGGGAGTGACTCGGATGATGGAAGTGTTACTTTCAACTTGTGCTATATTGTCCAGGGGATAACCCCCTTGAGGTAAATTCCGAATCCGAGCTTGATGAGGATATTGACATATCTTATGATGAGCTTACTTCATTTTGTCAACAACTTCTTGAAAAATATGACATGCTTAAAAAGGATAATAAGAAATTGAAAAATAAATTTGATTCCATGTTAAAAGAAAAGGATTCCTTTCAAAATAAATTGGAATGCATTTCAAAAGAAAACGAATTTTTAAAAAATGAGAATATTTCCTTGTCTTCTAAATTAAATGATCTTTGTGAAGAAATACTTCTTTGAAAAATAAAATTATTTTAGTGAAAAAGAAAAAGAAATTATTTTGGAAGAAAATAACTTTTTGAAAAGAAAATTTGTTTCAAAAGAAAAAGAAAATATTTCTAAAAAGAAAAAGATTGTTGATTCTCATACTTACCATGCTCTTCATGCAACCATTGAAAAAAATGAGATTAAATTTTTGAAAAATAAAACAGATTGTTTGAGCTCAACTTTGAGCAATTGTGTATTTAATCATAATAAATTGGAAACCTTATTTCAAAAGAAATAAGCTCCACATGTTCATGCATATAACTCACGGCACACATATGCACACTTTGCACATCATTATCACACCCATTCTAATGTGCATTCTAGAGTGAACAAATGTACACATTGCGGCCGCAAAGGCCATTTGGTAAAGTTTTGTTATGATAAGGTAAATCATATTAATTTTGCTAATAAAAATGTTTGGGTCTGAATAATGCTAACCCCCGTGGACCCAAAAAAATGGGTACCAAAATCCCCACCTCTTGTGTTTGATGTAGGCGTGGGCTCTCACATGACGTGAGAGAATTGGTGCCTTGGTGGTGGATGCATGGGCTAGATGAACACACCAAATTGATGCATCACTATCAAGGAAGTTTGGTGGGAGGACCACCATGGTTTGGAGATATTGAGATGTGTTCTATTGGTTTTGATAACTATCTCTAACTCCTTATTTGTTTATATACTTTTAGATTATTGATTTTTAGTATATTTTTCATGATTGTTATTAAATGTCATGTTATTTAGACTTATGACATACATGTATAGTAATTGAGATACACCCATGTTCATATGGATCCATATTTTGTGTTCTCATTTTAGTGTAGCTATTGTGTATATCATTACTCTAAAACATGTGCATTTATCTTAATAATCATGTTTGTTTATGGTTTTGCACTTCATATTTTGATTACATGTTTAAACGTAAATTTTCATTAAAACTTGTGTATATACTTGTACAAGTAGTGAGCAACAATTGATTCTTATATGTTTGTACTTCATTAATCTTTTGTACTCATTACATGTACATGTATAACCTAGTTTTGATGATTCTTTAATTTATACATGTTTTTCATATTCTTATATATGTTTGCTTCATGTATATGTAATTTTGGTTCAAAACTAATAAATATACATGTATACCCTTGAGTCACTTGCCTTCACACAAATTACGTTATAGACTCATTTGTCTTTAGGATATGTATGTATATTGTTAGTTTTGATAAAACATACATATACCTTAATGTTTGTTTTTACATGAAAAATAAATTTTTACGATTTTTCACATGTTTGATGTCTTGAGCCTCATTGACTATTTTCATGAATATGCTATTCACATGATGTTTGTGCACTCATATTTAATTTTTTTACTCATGACTTTATGTTCATAAGCTTTTATGAGCTTTATACATTTCGAGTGTCAACTCTTATGTATTTGGTATGTTTCATAAGATACATATGATTTGTTTTCATGTTAAAGGATCTTTAACTAGTTTTTCAAAAAAAATTACTTTAAACTAGTTATTTATTCTTCGTTTGGCAGTGTTTTCAATATACAAATATTCTCAAATCTATTTTTGAAAACTTCTACCCTTAAAGGGCGGATGGATGGGTGACCATGCCTTGTGAGCCTTATTGAAAATCTTTTATCATGTGCATGATTAGGGTGGATAGTTATGAGTAATACACATGAACTTCATGAAATTCTATTTTTTTATACTCATATATGTTTTCTTATATATGTATGCTCTAAATCTCAATTAATATCAATTTCTATTGGTATTTTTATTTTATACATATATATGATTTGATTGTGCTTGATTTACAATATCCTTAAATATTTAAAGCACAAATTATGTTTATACTAAGCTTGACTAATTTTTAAATGTTAATTGGTATTTTAATGAGCTTATGTATTATTTTCAATTGGTATTTCAACTGATATCAAAATATAATTCATATTTTACCTTTTAATTAATATCAAACTTTATAATATACTTCAATTGGTATCAATATGTTTCGATTTCAATTGGGTTTCGATTTCAATTGGTATCAAAAATGTTTTACCTTTTATTTGGTATCAAAATTTACCATATATTTTAATTGGTATCAAAATATAAAATATTTTACTTTCATTGATATCAAAATTTACAAATGTTTAAATTTCAATTGGTATCAAAAATTTCAATTTCAAATGGTATCAAAAATCTTGTGATATTTTAAAATTTTGTTTACTTACAAGTGGTATCTCAAAATTTGTTTTATTACTTTAAGTATTATCAAAATTTGTGTTAAAATATTTTGATATGTATTACCTATATGCAAGGGGAGCTTAACATCTCTTCTATATATAGATTCATGCTGAGTGGATCTTATATTGAGGAGTTTGACATCTCTTTTTTATGTGATATACGTGTATAAGGGGCGCTTAACATCTCCACTTATGCATTATATATTATGCTTTATGTGAGTTAGGGTTTTGTCATCCCTTCTTCTGTAATGCATGTATGCAGGGGAGCTAACTTAACGTCTTCCTCTTCATAAATGTATATCGCATATATATCCCTATTATTAATTTGCTTTTCACCCCTTTGTTAATGATTGACAAAAATGGGGAGAATGATTTTGAGTTTAATGATTTTGAGTTTATATATGCATATTTAGAAATTGAGTTTATGCATATATTGAGTTTATGCATGTCCTATATTTTATGTTTATACAAAAAGGGAAAGAAGGATTTTAAAAGTTTATCCAAAAAGGGGGAGAAGGTTCGTGGGGAGAAGAATTTTTAGTTTATGCATGTTTCTCTCACCTTATTTACGCATATATATTTGTTTAGTTTTATGCACTTCATTGAATATCTATTTTTTTATTGTTATGCATGAGTTAAGGGGAGCTTCTATGAAGCTTAACTTTAATCCATGCATATATAACTCCATGAGTTTTGTCATCATCGAAAAGGGGGAGATTGTTGGCCCAAAGGCCCATCACTCTAGTTTTGATGATGATTAACTTATGTACTTATAGTACTAATGATCTTATGTTTAATTAGTATCTGATATTTAATCAAGATCTTAGTTGGTATTTAGCTTCAACAAAGGATTTAAAGTCAAAGTTTTGGAGCTAGCACGTGTTGATTCAAGAGCTCGCACATTAAGATTGCATCAAGTACTCAAGAGGAGTATAGCTTATTGGATTAAGGTTTGGACCAAGTCAAGAAGGAGAAGAAGGCCTTCAAGAGAAGATTTCTAAGAAGACTTGTGTCATATTTGTAAGTGTTAAGATTTTATTTTTAGATAAAATGTAAAAGATAGATTAGTTGGTGGATTTCTCAAGTTCATATACACTAGCACACAAGATTTATATGTGTTTTCATAAAAGAGTTTTCGTTTTAGAAAATACCGGTTTGGTTTTTAAGCTTCAAAATATACATGTGCTTTATCAAAACTTATTTTTGAGCTTAATGTCAAAAACATAGATATTTCATCATATAGTAGTGGATCATATCCATACACACTAAGCTTCAAAAGTGTTTAGAATATCTTGTTTTTGTATTTGGAAAAGTTTTAGAAAAATCATTTTTGAAAAATACAGGTTTTTGTTTAAAGCAAAACTTCTATATTACAAAAATAGTTAAAAATATTTGTAATATGTTTTGATTTTTAATCAAACATGTTGTATATCAAAGTATATCAATGAACTTATTTTTGTAGAATTTATGAGAATTTATGAGATTTTATTGAAGATAAAAAGACCAAATTTTAAATCCCTAAAACCTGTGTTCTGGCTTTCTGCCAGTCGACCGCGCTAGAGGTCGGTGTAGAGGTGTGGCCTCAGCAAGCTAGTGTGCTTGTGTGTGTAGTTCTTGCGGGAATAAGAGAGGGACTAGTGAGTCCAAGGAGTTCTAGTATGAACTCCTTATAGGTGTTGCGGCACTGAGTGATCCGGTGGGATCGATTCTAGTAAATATCTTTCATAGCGTTGAAGGCGGGGACGTAGAGCAAGGGTGCTCGAACCTCGAAACAAATCTCTCGTATTTCCGATTGCTCTCTCTATCTTTCACTTGTGTTTATCTCTTGCATGCTTACATTGCTTATCTATTTATATGCTTGATATATATTGTGCTTAAATTGATATTTGCTTGGGATTGTTTGCTCACACTTGTATTCAACCAAGAGAGCCATAGCGGCACCTCAACTCTTATCTAGAGGAATCTTGAGGAGATATTTCAGAGCCCTTCACCGGGAATTCGGCTACACTCTTGTGTTATACTTGGTGTGTTTAGCATAATAGTTTTTAGTTTGCAAAAATAGTTTAATTCCGCATTAATTCATCATTAGATTAGCTAATCACCTATTCACCCCCCCTCTAGGTGATTTCAAGATCCTATCATGAAACTTATTTCCTTGAAAAATAGAGTAAGGATCTTTGATTTGAAATTTGATGGAATTTTGAGTCTTCCAGAATTTTAATTCATCGCTCAAGCTCTTCTAAGGCTCCCATCCTCTTTTCCCAGTCAATTGATTCTTCTAATGGTTGTTTGGGAGAAGGAGTATATGAAGCTGGATGTTGGTAAGGTGGTTGACTGTATGACTCGGGGGAGTTGTATCTCCACTGACTCTGTGAAGAGTGGTGATGATTGTTCCAGTCTTGTTTATAGTATTGAAAGTGGGGCATATATTGATTCAGATAAGACCAATCTGGTATACTTGGTTGGTTAAAGTTATGATATGCCGGGTTAGTAATATCTGAGTCAAAAGAGGTCGGAGTGAAATATGAATCACTATTTGCGTATGAATAATTGTAATTATAATCCATATCACCAAAATATCAAAAACAAAAAATAAAAACAAGCAAGCAAACAAACAAATAAAAAGGGAAAAAATCTAGCCTAAGTTAGGGTAGACCTTAGACCTAGACGACTTCTAACTGGTTAGACTGTCCACGGGGGGTATATTGCAGAATCTGACTACAAGTTAATCAGCCAGGTAAGGGTAAGATTGGTGGGAGGTATCCGTGCTTAAAAGCGACAGATCTAATTAAGTCAAGCTACCAACCTTCGAGCTTTCGCCTCTCTATCCCCAACCTTTGACGCCGATTTGACAAGAGTCAAATTTTAATCTACTTTCCCCTTAGGTCAGTCTCCTATTAAGTCCAAGATGTCCCTAGGGCAAACGTCTACTCAGTTTTAGTTAGGCTTTGGTTAATGAGTGAGGAGATTGCTTGTGGGCTAAGGGAGGGTAATGACTTCCCCATCTTATCTTGTTTATAGGACAAGCTCTTAAATTGATTTAGTGCAACGTGTACATGTATATGAAAAGTAACACTTAAGCAATGTAAACAATTCAAAAGTGTTCTTACACTACATGCTATGCACACGTACATTTGCTCTAGCACTCTTAACAGTAATGTAAAAGATAAATGAATTAGACACATGCCTAAATGCAAGTTTAAACCATTTTTAACATTTACAAACAATCACTTTACTGTTGAATTAAATACAGTGTGCAAAATAAATTAATAAAAAAATCTTACACATGCAGAAGCTATATTTTGCAGTGTGAAAGAAACTGCAAAAAGATCAATTAGTAGTCCACTACAAATGCCATTAAAACACAGATTTTGCCGCATTTGAGCGGCACAATTGTGGGCTCTGATGCTATCTTCTTGAGTAAAGACACAGAGTAGCAATATGTCAACTACAGCTCTTTGATTCTTGAATTCAGCCCTTGCACACAAAAACAGAAAAGAAAAGATTAAATTGTTTAAGTAAATCAAAAAGAAAATGAAAACTTGCCGTCCCTCCCCGGCAATGGCGCCAAAATTTGATTGAGTTTAAACCTGCACACAGAAAATGATAGTTTAAAAATTAAGATGGAAAGGTACTCAATACTACCGCGATAGTAAGTGACTATGCGGGTCGTAATCCACAAGGAGGGACTAGCGATGGAAGCTTTTAAGTAAGTTTGTTTCTTTTTGAGTTTACAAAAATATGTTAGGAATTTCTTCTCAGTTTTAGAAAAAGAAAACAAAAAGGTTAAGTTAGAAGATGTGAAGAAGATGGTAAAAGAAAAGATGATGATGTTGTTGTTGTTTTTGTTTTATTTACAAAAGAAAAGGAAAAACTAAATAAAGAGGAGAATGTTGGTTTTATAATAGAATTCTAAACTAAGAATTAAAAAAAGAACTAAAAATTCTTACTTACCTCTTCCGTGCTTATATACTTTGGATCCGTCGCTATGACTTACCTAGTCTTTGAAGGCGATCAAGCATGACGTGTAGGATCTTCCCCGCTCCCGATCTACACTATGAATAAAAGGCAAGCTAAACTACCAAAAGAATGGTTATTCATCACCATAGACCATCAGGGCAGTTGCAATGGCGAAGCAGTCTCGAGGCTATTGGATTCACTTGAATTACAAACACATCAGAGAAAAGCAAACAGAAATAAGAATAAAGAAGAAAATGTAACTTTCGATTCGATTAAATAACAATAAAAGAAAAGATGAATACTTACACCGGTGTCACCTCAGTACAAGCTCCTTTCTCATTCCTCCATGAAACTCTTATCTCCTCTCAGTTACATAAAGAAAAATAAAAATTACATTAAAAGAGAAAGAAGAACCGAGGTTAAACCTATACAAAACTTTATTGCACTCTCTACTTAATCGTTCTCTCTGCCTCTGATGTGTGAGATACTTATAGGATAGAAATGGATAAGGAAACAAGTTGAAAGATTGGGGAGCTAGCTATTTCTAAATTTGAGTCCTCCCCTTATCTCCAAACTTAATTTGATGTGGATATTCAATTCTGATCTGCAGCTTGTTGGTGTGTTGATTGCTGAATATAACTTATCAAATAATAGAATTAGAAACAGTGATCAACGCAAGAGTTGTAGCCCTTTCAGTCTTCTTTATGGATCATTAAATCATCAGATGTGAGTTTTAATAGCGAAAGTTATGATTCAAATACTAAAATGTATCCAGTCTGAATCTGAGTCTAAATTGTTTTATCTCATCCGTTGATCATCTCTCTATCAACTTATCCCTTTGAATTTTGAATTCCAGCTTTAGATTTGACGATATATCTCTTTATCCTCTGTAAAATTGATAGAGCTTTCTTCTAATTCATTTTTCTTTTGAATTTAAATGATATTATCTCATCTGATATGCCCGGTCTTCATATAAGATGGCCTTTAGAACCTCTGGATTTGAATCGATCACCTTTCTTTAAACTTTTGCATTTAATTGGATAAATCTGTCTATCTCTTTTTTTCTTCCTTAATTACCCTATACGCCATTAAACATGAAAATACATTAATAGTAGAGTTTTATTTAAATAAAAATGCAAAAATGTGACACATACGATATAAAAACATGCGACGCACGTGTGTGATCAATGAATTATGGTTTCAACTCAAAATTATACCGTTTGCTTCAAGAAATTTTAGCAAGATGGGAGTGAAGTTCTGATAGGGTAAAATCTGTCATGTAGCAAAGCCATCACTAGTTTGGGGTGCAGTGGAAGAGAAGTGTTTCTGACGAGTCTAGATATGGATGGATCTCTCAATCACTCTTACGTGTGCAGCACACTGCAAACAACATATAAGCAATAAACAAACGAAAAAAATAAAAACAAACAGAAAGAAGGAGAAACAACCACCAAGCCTAGTCTAAGGTACTTGGACCTAGACGACTCCTAACTGGTCGATTTTCCTGAGGAGGTTGTTACAGGAATTAGACTACAAGCTAATCGGCCAGGAAAGGGCAAAACTCGGTGGGAGGTATCTGGGTGTGAACCTCGGACCTTAATTACGCCAAACCACGAAGTTTTTGAGGCTTAACCTCTCAATCCCCTTTCCTTAGAACTGATTTTGCAGGAGTATAGTCTTACACTTTCCAGCCTCGATTAATCTCCTAATGAGTCTGAGATGTCCTTAGGGCCAACGTCTATCAGATTTTAATTAGGCTTAGGATTTTGCGTAAGATGGAGAATTGTTTTTGGTCCAAGGAAGGGTAATGACATCCCCACCTTATCCTTTTATTGGGATTTGCTCTTAAAGTCAATTTTGTGCATGTGTGCAATATACAACAAGATAACACTCAAAGTGATAAATCACCCAAAGTTGTTATTCCTATTCTAAATGATATGCACACATACCTTTCTCCAGCACTCTTCAATAGAAATTTAAATAAATTAAAATAGACACATGCCCTAAATGCAAGAGTCTAATTCGATTTTCAATTTGACAACCATTGAATTTTTGTTGAGTTATTATAAGTGTAACGGTGAAGCATACAAGTGAACTAAAAATTTTTAGAAAGCAATTTTGTATTTTCAGCAACCCTGCAGAAGAGCTTTTGTTAGTACTTCAATCGGAAAAATTCGTTTTTGCATGATTTTTTTGAGGGCAAATGAATTCTTCGTGCAATGTCTTTGTCCACCGATCTTGCTTTCCGTTATAGTTTGCTCCTTGGCAACTTCTTCTACACACAAAAATAAAGAAGAATCTTTAGTGTTTGAATAATAAAGTCGTTCCCTCCCCAGAAATGGCGTCAAAATTTGATCGCCAAAAAGCATGCACAAGAATAAGTAAAAGAGTGATGGTCGATGTTATTACTTTAGCGATTCTACCGTAATAGCGAAGTGGCTATAAGTGTCGTATCCACAAGGAGAGAGAGTGATGAAAGCTTGAATGAGGCTTCTTTGTTCGTGGAAAAGATGTTCCTTGTCTCAAATAAAGAATTGAAAAGAAAACAAGTATTGTTTCAAAAAATTGCTTATATTGTTTTAAAGATTGAAAAAGTGATTTTTTTTTTTTTGCAAGGGTAAAAATGCATGGCTAACTTTCTACTAATTGCTCCCATTAATCTCTAATTTCTTAAAGATGTACCCTCACAATCATAGGCAAGCATAAGCTTTATGCATAAGAACTATTCATGTTAGAGATCGAATGAAAGTTCTTTCCTTCACTTAGCTTTACACGGCAAAACTTGAGCATTCCCTTAGCAATATCTGATTAAGGCAAGAATAAGGGAAGAAATAAGTGCACTATTGGTATCGGCAAAGATGAATAGGGATATCTCTAACTTACAAAAATAAATAGTATTTACAATCTATAAATCATCAAAATTTATTAAGCATGAAATATGAGAGTGGTAATACTTGCAAGTAAGTTAGAGTTAGAACTCTCGTCTTAAGATATCATAGCTCTTGTCTGTACAAGACTTGTTTGACACTATTGACTCATTTGGGTTATCAATCAAGTTGTTAGAAATTAGTGGGTTAGTAGTTAGTTAGTCATGCAATAGAAAAGTTAGCTAGACATGAGTAAGAAAAATAAGAGAGAAGAAGTAAAAGAGTAAAGTTCTACACTAGTGCAAGGAAATAAAAGCAAGTAAGAACACCAAGGAATGAAAATAAAAAGGAGAAGTATTACTTGTATAAGATTGTCACCTTCAAATACAACTTGTATACACTCTCTCTTTCACTCTAATGGCTAATCTATTACAACAAACAAAGAGAAAAATAAGAAAACTAGAGGAAAATAACTAGCATAACCCTTCAACCCTAGATATCTCCCTCTCTGAAAATCCAGAAGGGTATTTATAGGCACAGGGATATGGGAAGAGAGGGGACAAGAAGTGACCCTTAGCGCTGGCGCAGCCACGCCTGTAGGGCCGCGTTTTCGTGGCCTGTCTAGGGGGTTGTGCCAGGGCCAACTGGCACAACTTATCCCCGTACTTGGCTCTATATAGGTACTATATGAGTTAACATTTGACTCTTCTAGCATTTGTAGATCTAGTTCAAGTGTTGGGCTTTTTCTTTTGGCTTTAAAATCCTCAAATAAATGAGACTTTTGGACTTCTTCTTCATTCCACACCATGGACTTAGGAACATACAAGAAAACCATTGTTAGCAACATATTTATATAAAATAAATATGAGAATGTGGTATGAAATATGTACTTCTAGAGACTAATCATGCTGGCAGGCGAGAGCAGAGCAGAGGAGGGAGAGGGACTTGTTGGTTCCAGAGGGGGATTCGAGGAGGGCGTGGTCGTGGCCCTGCCATTTGGCACAGTCCAAGGTGGATATCACATGGCCCATGAATGCTAGCTGGGTGCTGTAGGGCTTGTACGGGAACTCCACCAGCACGCCGGAGATCTGGTACACATTGCTGGCTTGGGTTTAGGGTTGTGGGGGAGAGAAGGATCCATTTCTTTCTCAATGGGTTCTCCTCTCTCTCTCTCAGGATCCATTTCTTTCTCAATGGGTTCTCCTCTCTCTCTCTCTCAGGATCCATTTCTTTCTCAATGGGTTCTCTCTCCCCCCTCTCTCTCCTCTCTCTCTCTCTCTCTGTGCATTTTTTGATGGTGTTTTGATTGTAGGATTGTCTTCTGAAGAAAAAAAAAGAGGCAAATGATGAATTGCACTCGGTTGAGTCGAGTTGATCCCTGGAATTTTTTATCTTTGTTGTGTTGTGTTTCAGTGGAATGGGGGGAAAATGGCAGAAGGTAAGAATTTTTCCCCCTTCCTTCGTTTTTGTTGTGTTTCATGGCATTATTGTGGTCAGTGTAACCCCCGATCCTTGATGTACGTATCACAGTATCAATACTCGATATAACATACAAAGTTAATTTGACCCTTCTGATAGTTAGATTGTATCAATTTTAGTTTCAGATATTATTTTTTAATATTTTAAATTTTTTCAAAATTTGGTGGAATTTTTCTAGATTATTTTGGAAAATCTCTGCAATCTGTGTCGACCGATACTGATAATAGGCTCTATAATTTTTAATTCACAAATGAAATTAAATTTTGGGAATCTGCTTCTACCTAGTGTCCTAGAATTATATTATCTATGTTATGGTATTTTTGAAAATTTTTCTGCATTTATCAAAAATCTGGCCAAATCGGTGTCGCGCAGTACCGACAAAACCTTCCAGGATTTTTAATTTGCAAATCAGACTAAATTTCTTCAAACTTTCTTCATATTATATCTCAAGATAATATTCTCTATTTTACAGAATTTATGAGAACTGTTTGGAACTAGTCAGATTTTTACCTAATTAAATAATATTAATTTATTACTTTTCTTTTCTTTTCTTCTCCTCCTCATCCATTTGTTTTCCTTCCCCCTTTCTCCACCGCCATAACCTCTGCCGCCTTTCCCTTCCTCTTTATAAAATCTCACCTCTCTTTTCCTCCCTCTTTCTCTCTCTTCCCTCTCTCTTCGATGTTTCTCTCCCTCTCTGTTCACAGCCTTGGAGGCCAGACCCACCGGCGGTCTTGCCGTCGGCAGGCCAGTGCCTTGGGCCATCGTGGGGTTACCGTTGGCCACCGTACCACCAAGCTGGGAGCCATCCCCTCCTCCTCCTCTTCTTCTCTCATTTCTTCTTCTTCTTCTTATTCTCCTTCATGTTCTTCTTCCTGATCTTCTTTTCCTCTCTCTCTCCCCCCTTCATCTCTTTATTCCTCTCTGTTCCCTTGGCAGACCTGCCACCGGCGCGGCAGCGCTGACACCGGTGAGGCCGGGGCTAGCTGACGCCAGGCCCTCCTCCCCCTCCTCCTCTTCTCTCTCTAATGGATCTTCTCTCTCTCACTTGGGTATAAACCCAAAACTCTAATCCAAGCCCGTTAACCCAATAAACCTAAACCATAAACCTACTAATCCATTTATCCTATAATTTAAGTCAATTGGGTTTGGGTTTCAGATCTAAACCCGACCCAAGAAGCAACCCAAACCCGCATCCAAAACCATATAAGGTAAAACTACAAAAAAACCCCTGATAATTTATATTATTTGCAATTGAGATATCTTATTACATTTTAACCCATTTTTATTACTTTTAGTGTTCAAGCAGTATCTAGAGCATCCGGAGTCCGATTTGGATGATCCTAGAACCGTTACGATCGTGAGAAAGAGAGCTACCTTCTCATGGTTAGTTTGTGAGTGTTTTTATAGTTATCATGTTTAGTCAAACTGGTTGCTTGCTTTAGTAAAGAAGTCGTGTTTATCGGTTAATTACTGTAGATATTGTTTAATAAATTGTAATTATCAGAATATCATTGTAAATAGAATATTCATGATTATTCTTAAAACATAATCAATATCATGATAATAAGTTATGTTGTTTCTTTATTTATTATAAAATATAGATGACTTGTCTAAATACCGGATTCATAAGTTAATAATTTTACAAAATAAATGAACTAATAATTGATAATTAAAATAGATAAATGTATGTAATAATTTTGTAATATTGATCATATGAATTACAAATAGGGATATTTGATACTCAAGTATATGGTATGATACCGTTACCTGACTCACACTGGACATCGTTACTACATGTATCCGTAATCATTAGCCGAACATTTTAGTACATTGGATATTGTATTTTCTATATACCCATTACATTAGATATTTTTATTCACAAATACTATCACCGACATTGTTATTACATGTTATTGAATCACTGATACACTGATCGGCTATTACATTGGATTCCGTCATTTCATATGTTGGTATCATTGTTATATAGATTCTCGGTACATAATTATATCATGTTCAAACATCACGGCTACATATATTCACCGGTATCCCTGCATTGATCGTTTCTTTATTCTTGTCATATGGATCACCGTTCAGATTACTTGTATTATTGTTGTATATATATTCCTGTATTCCTGTTACATGATTGTTTCCTGTTACTTATATTGATATATCCGTTACTGGATACTTGACCTGTTGATATGCGATGTGTGGAACTAAGTGCCACATGGATTCAAGCCACGGGGGCTACCTCTAGAATCCCACATCTATTGTTTTCCGTTATCTTGTTTTATGCTATCAACAGAGCTCATGTCCTATTATCATGTTACATATACTATGAACTATACTTGTTCTTGCTACGTTGTGTACTATAAATATAATAAAGATAACTTGGGGATGGGGGAGACTTGACAGTTGATTAAATCTTATTGGGTGGCTGTATTGGATCCACATTGTTAGTCCCATTGCAGGGGATGTAGTGCTGGCTACCGATTGTATATAACTCCATGAGATCATGTTTCCCGTTTCTTACTCTCTCTTAGCGGAGGGCTCTGGTCTCAGTAGTCAGGAGTCTGTTTAAGGCCGTAATCCCGGGTATGTACGGGATATACCTACCGAATAAGAGCTCTTTGACTATTGAGTTTTCAATTAACATAATAAACTGGTATAAACAATAGTGATATCGGGAACGCTTGTTATTTGGTCACTCTCTCATTTGGATAATGGTACCCGTATGCCATGTCGGATGAGTTCGTCTGGAGTGCGGGTTCTGGTATGAATTGCCAGTGGTACGGGACACTGGAGGAGATTGATTAAAATACCAGACGGTACTGATTGTTATTATTGTATACGTCACATGACATGCTCGACAAATGTATATTATTGTCCCTTTATATTTGCTATTTGTTACTATTCATGATATGTTATTCACAATCATGTCACCTGTATACCTTATTACACTTTCTTATATTTGTTGTACTCCATATGATAACACACTATTTAGGGACACATATACTCTGCATTACAAATATTCTACTTTATGTATACCTTACAGACATCATTACTATATATACACAACACAGTAGTATGGTTATGTTGCATACTGCACATCTGCATATTCATTCCTATCACATCACCACTATACAACATTATTTATTATAGAAAACTGGATACTACTGTAGACATGACCCGATGATAACATGCTAGGTAGTGATGGTATTAAAACACGACATTTTTATATTTCTACTGATTCTTAAATTCCTATTATGGTATCACTGATATATAAACATGTATTATACATTATTATCATGTCTGTATTACTATAGTATATATTACTGCCTCCTTCATTTCACCACTCACTAGGTCGCTTTCTGATGACCCTGAGTTTGCGTACCCAGGTTGGAGATCCAAGATCTCATATTGTCAGATATTTCATTGGATTAACACGGGAGACTCGTCATCGATACCATTCATAGGTATCTTTATTATTTCGCCTTTATTTCCTTATTTATCCTTATTTCTATATCTCTCATAATCACTGACCCTTTTTGCATGTATTCTTGTACTTATTTCATGTTAGAATTATTGTAACTATTTTATTTATTCCCTGTACTGAGGCTTAGCGTATGTACATGAGGGTATCTCTGCCCTTCGTACGTACGTCGCCATAACGTCCCTGTACCTGCAAGATCGGGGCGTTACATAGTGATATCAGAGTCTAGGTTCACACCTGGTGCGGGTAACCACCTGGATCAATGATCGGGCTCTTACCAACAGTACAATCAGATTCGGATTAGAACTCATCAGTATCTAAATTTAGGAATTCCAGCTATGAGTACAAGAATTCCATTTCATTGAAAATGCATTCATCGATGATTTTCTATTCCGTCATTTCAGTTATCAATTTCTTCTTGCTTTCTCTTCATCCTATGGATTCCAATTCTCTATCTTTGACTCACGACACCAATTCTCCACCCGAGTTCACTATATCCAGTGGAGTGCGTAGCAGAAGCATCATAGGCCCATAACATTTAGGCTTTGGTGCTGGAAATATTGTTCTCACACCTACATTGAAATTTCGGGGACGAAATTTCTTGTAAGGTGAGGAGAAATGTAACCCCCGATCCTTGATGTACGTATCATAGTATCAGTACTCGATATGATGTACAAAATTGATCTGACCCTTCTGATAGTCAAATTGCGCCGTTTTCAGTTTCAGATATTATTTTCCAATATTTTAGATTTTTTTAGAATTTTCTGAAATTTTTCTGGATTATTTTGGAAAATCTCTGCAGGGTGTCAACCGATACGATAATAGGCTCTATGATTTTTAATTCACAAATGGAGTTGAATTTTAGAAATCTGATTCCACCTTGTGTCCTAAAATCATATTATCTACGTTATGATATTTTTGGAGATTTTTCTGCATTTATCAAAAATCCGGTCAAATCGGTGTCGCCCAGTACGGCGAAACCTTTCAGGTTTTTAATTTATAAACTAGACTGAATTTCTTTAAATTGTTTCCATAGTATATCTCAGGATAATATTATCTATTTTACAGAATTTTTGGGAATTGTTCGGAACTGGTCAAATTTTTACCTAATTAAATAATATTAATTTATTACTTTCTTTTCTTTTCTTCTCCTCCTCCAATCATTTCTTTTCCTTCCCCCTTACTCCACCACCTTTCTCTGCCGCCATAACCTCCACCGCCTTCCCCTTCCTCTTTATAAAATCTCACCTTTCTTTTCCTCCCTCTTTCTCTCTCTTCCCTCTCTTTTCACTGTTTCTTCCCTCTCTGTTCACAGCACCGCCTTCCCCTTCCTCTTTATAAAATCTCACCTTTCTTTTCCTCCCTCTTTCTCTCTCTTCCCTCTCTCTTTACTGTTTCTCTCCCTCTCTGTTCACAACCCTGCGGCCAGACCCACTGGCGGCCTTGCCGTCGGCAGGCCAGCGCCTTGGGCCGTCGTGGGGTCGCCGCTGGCCACCGCGTCCCCCCAACCTAGACACCATCCCCTCCTCCTCCTCTTCTTCTTCTCTTTTCTTCTTCTCCTCCTCCTCCTTCATGTTATTCTTCTTGTTCTTTTTTCTTCTCTCTCTCTCTTTCCCTCCAACTCTTTATTCCTCTCTCCCCTTGCAGACCTACTGCCGGCACGGCAGCGCCGGTACCGGTGAGGTTGGGGCTGGCGCAGCCAGCCCCCTCCCCCTCATCCTCTTCTCTCTCTAATGGATCTTCTCTCTCTAATGGATCTTCTCTCTCTCCCCCTCTCTCTCCCTCTCTCTCTCACTTGGGTATAAACCCAATAACTCTAATCCAAACCCATTAACCCAATAAACCTAAACCATAAATCCACTAACCCATTTACCTTATAATTTAAGTCAATTGGGTTTGGTTTCGGATCTAAACCCGACCTAAGAAGCAACCCAAACCCGCATCCAAAACCATACAAAGTAAAACTATAGAAAACCCCCTGATAATTTATACTATTTGCAATTGAGATATCTTATTACATATTTAACCTATTTTTATTACTTTTAGTGTTCGGACGGTATGTGGACCATCCGGAGTCCGATTTGGACGATCCTAGACCGTTGTGATCGTGAAAAAGAGAGCTACCTTCCCATAACTAGTTTGTGAGTGTTTTTCTTTTATAAATTATAGTTATCATATTTAATTAAACTAGTTGCTTGCTTTAGTAAAGAAGTCGTGTTTATCGGTTAATTACTATAAATATTGTTTAATAAATTGTAACTATCAGAATATCATTGTAAATAGAATATTCATGATTATTCTTAAAACATAATCAAAAGTTATGTTGTTTCTTTATTTATTATAAAATATAGATGACTTGTCTAAATACCGGGATTCATAAGTTAATAATTTTACAAAATAAATGAACTAACAAATTGATAACTAAAATAGATAAATGTATGTAATAATTTTATAATCTTGATCATATGAATTACAAATAGGGATATCTGATACTCGAGTATATGGTATGATCACCGTTACCTAACTCACACTAGACACCGTTACTACATGTACTCGTAATCGTTACCTGAACATTCTAGTACATTGGATATTATATTTTCTATATACCCATTACACTAGATATTTTTATTCACAAATACTGATACACTGACATTATTATTGCATGTTATTGAATCACTGATACACTGATACCCTATTACATTGATACCGTCATTTCATATGTTGGTATCATCGTTATATAGATGTTCGGTACATAATTATATCATGTTCACACATCACGGTTACATATATTCACCGGTATCCCTGCATTGATTGTTTCTTTATTCTTGTCATGTGGATCACCGTTCAGATTACATGTATTATTGTTTTATATATATTCCTGTATTCCTGTTACATGATTATTTCCTGTTACTGGATACTTAAGTTGTTGATATGTGATGTGTGGAAGTAAGTGCCACGTGGATTCAAGCCACGGGGGCCACCTCTAGAATCCCACATCTATTATTTTTTGTTTTCCGTTATCTTGTTTTATGCTATCAACAGAGCTCATGTCATGTTATCATGCTACATGTACTATGCACTGTACTTGTTCTTGCTACGTTGTGTACTTTAAATATAATAAAGATAACTTGGGGATGGGGGAGACTTAACAGTTGATTAGATCTTATCGGTGGCTGTATTGGATCCACATTGTTAGTCCCACTGCAGGGGATAGTAGTGTTGGTTACAGATTGTATAGAGCTCCATGAGCTCCTGTTTCCCATTTCTTGCTCCCCTCTTAGCGGAGAGCTCCGGTCTCAGCAGCCAGGGGTCTGTTTAAGGTCGTGATCCCAGGTATGCACGGGATATACCTACCCAATAAGAGCTCCTTGATCATTGAGTTTCCAATTAACATAATAAATTGGTATAAATAATAGTGATGCCGGCAACGCTTGTTATTTGGTCACCCTCTCGTCTGAATAATGGTACCCGTATGCCATATCTGGATGAGTTTGTCTGGAGTGAGGGCTCTGGTATGCACCGCCAGTGGTATGGGATATTGGAGGAGATTGATTAAAATATCAAGCGGTACTAATTGTTATTATTGTATACTGATTGGTATTCATTCTGCATATTTTACCACATTATTCCCATGCATATTATAAATAAAAATATGATTTTTACTCATATTCTCTCTATTTTTGTAGGTCCACATCTGAAATAAGAAAAAGCCCAAAATCTCTTTAATTAGCAATAATTAAAAGAGATTAATTCAAAGCCCAAAAGAGAGCCAAGTTTAAATCCAGAATCAGGAGAGATCCACGCGCCAACTCAAACTTCCAGAAGGTCCACGTGGCTAACAACCTGTAACAAACATGTAACAGAAAGATCAACTTGAACGGCCCAGATTATGCCGCAATTTCTGGGATTTTGCCGCAAATTTGCGGCTGTTACAGGGTTGTTGGAGCCCGGATTTCTCTTCAACAACCAGGGCTCTAGATTCTTCTCTCTGAGGCTATAAATACAGGACCAGGGCCTTCGCAAAAAGGTGTGGAAGAGAGATTAGAGATTAGAGGATAAAGCTTTGTAATTTTGTATTTTTTCTCTAGGATTTTAGTAGTGCTCTAGATCTTCTTCCTCCCTAGAAATTTTGCAAAAGAGAGTTGTAAGAGAGAGAAAGCTTGTGTACACCAAGGAGTGACAACTTGTGAAGCAAGGATTCATCCATTCTCTTCTCTCTACTTGAGCATTTTCTAGTATTACTTGCTTTCTTTACTTCTAGTTTTACTTTACTTGCTTTTTAATTCATGCTTTGCTTTTCTTTTGTAATGGCTAGTAGCTAATTCTTTCTTCTCATGGCTAGCTAACAACTTACCTTGCTAACTACTAACTCATGGGTGATTGCTATCTTTAATCTTGCAAGTTGTATGAACTTCTCTTCTCCGATGGGTTACTTTCATTGCTTGGCTAGTATCTTGTTGTAATTCTCCATATGATTCATGTGTGCCTCATTTAGAGCCTTGTCTTTAGAACAAGTGCCTTGATGGAACATGGAGATGGATCACCATTATGCTATTTGTTGTACAACTTCTTTACTTCCATTAATGAATGTTGTATCTTCTTCCTTAGCATCCCTTGAGTGTAGCTCTTTTGATTCCATTATTGAAAGTCTAATTGTAGGCCAATGACATCTATGAGGCTACAAGACAAGTCCAAGAATGATTACCCGTCATCCAAGTGGGAAAGTAATTAGACCAACACGCAAGACAAATCTTTGCCGATGAATCAACATGAGGCATGCATTCACCATCACGGAGTTTAGTAAGTTTTAGCAAGGAAGTAAGGTTAGCTAGTCATGGTTTTCTCATCTTAAATTCTTTCTACAAGTTTTCATTCCATTTTGTTTTCTTTTCAAAGTAAATATCATCTTTGATTTCTTTTCACTTTCCATCATGAACATATCCACCAATTCTTTTACTTCTTTTTCCAATTTGTTTTTATTCTTTTAAGACAAAGAAGAATCTTCTTTTTCTTTCTTCACTACGAACCGTAACGCTTCCATCGCAAGCTCTCCCTGAGAATCGACTCGGTATAGCCCATGCTATAACGGAGATAGGAAAGGGTACATTAATCATTTTGAATACATTTGTGGAGTGATCAAAGCACTTGAGGTTGTTTCTAAACCTTATCCCTTTTATTGAATATATTTTGTGTGCAAATTATACTCCACAATACAACACCTTTCCCGTCTTAAACAAATTTTGGCGCCGTTGCCGGGGAGAGCAACAGTTTTGTTTGGTTTAAAGTGAAGAACTAAACGAATCTTCTTCTCTGTTGCAGGTTACAGGTTGAAGAAACAGGAAACTTTGCATTGCAGTGACATATAAGTGGACCTGGGCCTCTGCTCTAGAAAGCAGAGACCAGGATCCCTCAGCTTTGCCGCAGAATCTCGGCCCTGGCCGCAGATTTGCGGCAATCCTGAGTTGACTACTGACCAAATTTCTGCAGGGCTTCTGGTTCTGCAAAATACATCTGCTGCAGTACTTAATTTTCTGTATGCTTTACCCTATTCCTGCTAATAATCAACAATAAAAAATTTGTTGCAAAGTTAAAAAAATTGTTTAGACATTTGCATCTCTAGGCACATGTCTTTCAATTCCTTTACTTTTACTGTTGAAGAGTGCTGGAGACAAGGTACGTACGCATTGCATATTGACTAGGACTCACACTTTGTTTAATTTAAATACGCTTTGAGTGAACCTTGTTTGTTTATATCGTACACTTGCACAAATCAATTCTAAGGGCATAACCCATAAATAAGATAAGGTGGGGATTTTATCACCCTTTCCTTAGCCCAAAAATCACAATCCCAGCACTCACAATCCTAAGCTTCTAAATAAAAATTTGCTAGACGTTGGCCCTAGGGACATCTCGGACTCACTTAGGAGATTATCCTAAGGGGAAAAAGTGTTGGAAATTGACTTTTGTAAAATCAGTGTCTAGGAAAGGGATTGAGGGCCGAAAGCCCGAAGGTTGCTGGTTACTTAATTAAGGAACGTCTCTGACGGAAAACCTCCCACCAACCTTGCCCTTTCCTGGCTGATTAGCTTATAGTCAAAGTCTACACTAAACCTCCTGTGGACGATCTAATCAGTTAGGAGTCGTCTAGGTCCAGGAATCCTAGAAGCTTGGATTGATTTTCTTTTTAATTGTTTGTTATTTTCTCTTTTTCGCTTGTGTGATCGGTGCACGTTGTTTGTGATTGTATATGCAAGAGTGGTTCCGTAATTTAGAATCTGCAAGACTTGTTAGACTTTCTACACTTGCACTTACACAACCATTTGACATTATGGAAAACAATGTCTCACTTCAAGATCGATTTTACCCGATTCGCACCTCCCTTCCATCTTGCATTCTTCTCCCTGAATCTAATGGAAATCACTTCGAGCTGAAAACCGCAATTCATTAATACACTTCCCTGATTCCATGGTCTTGAGTCTGAGGACGCGTACCTCTTTATTCGTGAGTTTGAAGAGGTATGCCAAATGATGAGAATTTCCCAACTGACTAAGGATGCTGTTAGGTTACGGTTTATACGTTTGCACTGAAGGATTTAGCTAAGAAATGGCTTTACAATCTTTCCGTCAGTTCCATATCTTCATGGGAGGATTTTGTAAAAGTCTTTCTTAAGAAATTCTATCCTATCCACAAAACAGCCCTCATGAGAAAGAATATCATGCAATTCAAGCATGAACCAAATGAACCTTTCTGGAAGTATCTTGAGCGTTTCAAAGACCTTCTAGCCCTATGTCCTCATCACGGCATAGAGAAATGGCGTCTGTGCCAGATTATCTATGACGGTCTAGATTACCAAACGAAAACCCTCCTTGAATCCATGTGCCAAGGGGAATTTTTGAAGAAAGATGAGCATCAGGGGTGGGATCTCTTTGAAACTCTAGCTGAGAAAACCATTCAGTAGGAGTCATGTCCTGATAAATCCACTCCCACCACTTCTAGAACTGGTATGCACTCCATAGAATCCTCTATAGCCGCAGAAGTCAAGATCACACAATTGATGAAGAGGATAGAACTGCTTGAGTCAAAGGGAAATTCTGTTGTCAATCAGGTCAACCCATTACCTGTCATCAAACCGGGTTGCACCTACTGTCATGACCTTAACCATGTCTCTGAGGAGTGTCCTTTGTATCAGCCCCAATCTTATCAGGAGAACATGAATGCAGCATTTACCAGACCCTCATACTCTAACACTTACAATTCAGGATGGCAGAACCATCCAAATTTTTCGTGGAGTCAGTCTGGTCCTAAGCATCATAAACCTCCACTTCCATATCCATATAATGCTCAGTCTCACACATCCAGTTTCAATCATAATTCACTATATGTTCATCCATCTCAAAGTCCACCACATTCACAATCTTATCCAAACCCCCAACACTACCAATCCCAATCTCCACATCATCAACATCCACCCTAGAACAATTCAGATGATAAAATATCAGAGTTGATGAAAATGATAGAATCCTTAACTAAGACCCAAGCTTCAATGATGAACCATCATCAATAGGATATGGATAGAATTCAGGTCCAATTAGGGCAATTAGCTAATGAGAGACAAAAGGTATGCTTCCAAGCCAGCCAGTGCCAAATCCCAAACATCACTTCCCTTTGAATGAAGTGGAAGATTCAGGACCCAGTCAATGTCATGCTATTCATACCCTGAGATCTGGTAAACAAGTTGATAATAAGGTTTCTAGTCAATCATCTCATCCAGCACCAAAGCTAACACCTCCTATCCCAATGCAACCAACTTCTGACAAACCATCTTCTAGTACAGAGCCATCCACTTCAAAAGCCAAGGGTAAAGAAAAGGTAGATGAGCAACCCTATAAGCCTGTTGTACCATTTCCAAATAGGCTTAAGAATCCCAAGACAAATGCTCACATGGAGAAGATAAAAGAAATGTTCAATAAGGTCCAAATCAATGTCCTCTTCTTGATGCCATACAACAAGTGCCATCATATGCTAAATTCTTAAAGGAAATGTGCGCCAAGAAGAGGAAAACACAAGTCCCTAAAAAAGTCTTCCTAGCATCATCCATCAACGAGCTGCTCAATGGTCCAATTCCTGTTAAATACAAAGACCCAGGGAGCCCCACCATTTCATGCATCATAGGACAGACTACCATTAATAGGGCACTTCTTGATTGGGGGCCAGCATCAATCTCCTGCCTTTCTCTGTGTACCAACAATTAGGGTTAGGTGATCTCCGTCCTACCCAAATGACTATCCAATTGGCTGATCGCTCTGTCACTAGACCCAAGGGGGAAATTCACGATGTCCTTGTCAAAGTTGGGGAATTCATTTATCCTGTTGACTTTGTAGTCCTTGAAACAAAACCTGTGTCAAATTCCAATCAAGGGCTCAAATTCCTGTCATTTTGGGATGACCATTCCTGGCTACTGCAAATGCCATCATTAATTGCCGGAATGGATCAATGAGGTTAACCTTTGGTAACATGACTCATGAACACAATGTCTTCCACACACAACCTCGTAAAACAAAAGATCAAACATTTGAGGTTAGCTTCATTAGTAACAATTGTGAGTAAGAAGGTGAAGATCAAAAGATGAGTCACAATCTGGTGATTCTCTTATCCGAGTACCCTTTAAAAAGGGGAAAGTTGATTTGGATATTTTCACTTTCAATGAGCCAACTCTGACTGTATTCGAACCTCCGATTGATATATCCTTTGAAGACCTGTTTGCTGATGAGATTATGTGTCTAGATGAGTCAACTCGGGGTCAGCTAACTGATTGCACACTTCCGGATGTTGACCTTAGTTTTGAAGAATTGTATGGAGAGGAGCTGAAATTTCTTAACATTGGAAGTGATGAGATTCAGAGTGAGAGTGGTGATAAGGAATTTTTTAGTGAACAATGTGGTGGAATGAAGGTGAATGATAATAATAAACAATTGAATCTGGAAAAACCTAGGGCTAAAATAATTCAAACCGTTTCCCAACTGAGCTCACGAAAGCAGACGCACTGGAACGATGGGAAACGGGCCAGAGGAAAACGACCAAAAGCCTAGGTAATGGTTACACTTGTATATACTCTTTGTAAATAATTTTTTTGCACTTTCTTGTAAATAAAAGTTTCTTACCTCTTACCTATTTCATGCATACATATATCATGATGCATTGAGGACAATGCATGAAATAAGTGTGGGGGAGGGTTTACTAACATAGAGTTATTAGATTTTCTTTCTTTTACACTTCTTTTAGAAATAAAAAAAAGGAAATTCTTGATCCATGTTTAAAGAATCAAACTTAACTTTAGGGATTAAGGAAGCTCTAAACTAAGATTTCTAATTATAAGTCGAAAAGAGGAGTTTTGTTAGATTTTTAGGTTAAGTAATAAAGGATTAGAAAAATTACTAGATTTTAATTCTTTCTTTAGGATATATACATTAAATATATTGAAGGATTAATCAAAGACTTTGTGACTTTATTTACATATATATATATAATAAAAAATAAAAAAATGTGTAAATAAATAATAAATAATAAATACTTAGCCACTAATTAAGCTGGTTAGCTGTGCCTCAAGAAGCATGGCCAGTCATGCCTAAAGGTGGTTAAGTCCTTAAATTCCTTCGTGGCCTTTTTACTCGAGTCATCGAACCCTAGGGATGTTTTCTCATCTGGTGCCCTAAGACCGTCTGGTTGGGAGTCATCGGTAAGAGACTCGCTACAAGGGTAAACTAGAAAGCCTAAGGATGCCAAGGAAATGTAAATAAATAAAAATTGTATGTATAAAAAAAGGAAAAAAAAGAAAAAAATATTATATATATTAGTAAATAAATGGACTTAGTCTAAGAAAGATCCTTCATATTTATAGATGTATATATCCTAGGATTGATGCAAAATCCGGTTTTTGATCTTTTCCCTAAAAACTTAACCTAAATTGAAAACAAAACTCTAAATAGACACTTATAAGAGGAATGACAAGTTTAGGGTAACCTGAAACCTATAACTTAAGTGAGAAACTTTAAAACATGGATCGAAATTTTCACTAACCCTTTTATTTTTCTTTATGGATTTTGTGGGTGTAATCCGCTGAAAACCCTCAGGAGACAACACTCCTCCTCTAGGGTAACCTAGAGGTTTAACGGCTTGTTGCACATGCTCAGTGCAATCGCGTTACCTGCGAAAGTGTGTAATAAATTGGTAGTATAGTTTTTCTTTTCTTTGTTTTGCTCGGGACGAGCAAAAGAATAAGTGTGGGGGTGTGATTGGTATTCAATTCTGCATATTTTACCACATTATTCCCATGCATATTATAAATAAAAATATGATTTTTACTCATATTCTCTCTATTTTTGCAGGTCCACATCTGAAATAAGAAAAAGCCCAAAATCTCTTTAATTAGCAATAATTAAAAGAGATTAATTCAAAGCCCAAAAGAGAGCCCAAGTTTAAATCCAGAATCAGGAGAGATCCACGCGCCAACTCAAACTTCTAGAAGGTCCACGTGGCTAACAACCTGTAACAAACATGTAACAGAAAGATCAGCTTGAACGGCCCAGATTATGCCGCAATTTATGGGATTTTGCCGCAAATTGCGGCAGTTACAGGGTTGTTGGAGCCCGGATTTCTCTCAACAACCAGGGCTCTAGATTCTTCTCTCTGAGGCTATAAATACAGGACCAGGGCCTTCGCAAAAAGGTGTGGAAGAGAGATTAGAGATTAGAGGATAAAGCTTTGTAATTTTGTATTTTTTCTCTAGGATTTTAGTAGTGCTCTAGATCTTCTTCCTCCCTAGAAATTTGCAAAAGAGAGTTGTAAGAGAGAGAAAGCTTGTGTACACCAAGGAGTGATAACTTGTGAAGTAAGGATTCATCCATTCTCTTCTCTCTACTTGAGCATTTTCTAATATTACTTGCTTTCTTTACTTCTAGTTTTACTTTACTTGCTTTTTAATTCATGCTTTGCTTTTCTTTTGTAATGGATAGTAGCTAATTCTTTCTTCTCATGGCTAGCTAACAACTTACCTTGCTAACTACTAACTCATGGGTGATTGCTATCTTTAATCTTGCAAGTTGTATGGCCTTCTCTTCTCCGATGGGTTACTTTCATTGCTTGGCTAGTATCTTGTTGTAATTCTCCATATGATTCATGTGTGCCTCATTTAGAGCCTTGTCTTTAGAATAAGTGCCTTGATGGAACATGGAGATGGATCACCATTATGCTATTTGTTGTACAACTTCTTTACTTCCATTAATGAATGTTGTATCTTCTTCCTTAGCATCCCTTGAGTGTAGCTCTTTTGATTCCATTATTGAAAGTCTAATTGTAGGCCAATGACATCTATGAGGCTACAAGACAAGTCCAAGAATGATCACCCGTCATCCAAGTGGGAAAGTAATTAGACCAACACGCAAGACAAATCTTTGCCGATGAATTAACATGAGGCATGCATTCACCATCACGGAGTTTAGTAAGTTTTAGCAAGGAAGTAAGGTTAGCTAGTCATGGTTTTCTCATCTTAAATCTTTCTACAAGTTTTCATTCCATTTTGTTTTCTTTCCAAAGTAAATATCATCTTTGATTTCTTTTCACTTTCCATCATGAACATATCCACCAATTCTTTACTTCTTTTTCCAATTTGTTTTTATTCTTTTAAGACAAAGAAGAATCTTCGTTTTCTTTCTTCACTACGAACCATAACGCTTCCATCGCAAGCTCTCCCTGAGAATCGACTCGGTATAGCCCATGCTATAACGGAGATAGGAAAGGGTACATTAATCATTTGAATACATTTGTGGAGTGATCAAAGCACTTGAGGTTGTTTCTAAACCTTATCCCTTTTATTGAATATATTTTGTGTGCAAATTATACTCCACAATACAACACCTTTCCCGTCTTAAACATATACATCACATGACATGCTCGACATATGTATATTATTGTCCCTTTATATTTGCTATTTGTTACTATTCATGATATGTTATCCACAATCATGTCACCTATATACCTTGTTACACTTTCTTATATTTATTACACTCCATGTGGTAACACACTATTTAGGGACATATATACTCTGCATTGCATATATTCTGCTTTATGTATACATTGCAGACATCATTACTGTATATACATAACACAGTAGTATAGTTATGTTGCATATTGCACATCTGCATATTCATTTCTAACACGTCACTTCTATACAACATATTTATTATATAAAACCGGATACTACGTAGACATGACCCGATGATAATATGCTAGATAGTGATGGTACTAAAGCACGATATTTTTATATTTCTACTGATTCTTAAATTTCTATTATGGTATTACTGATATATTAACATGCATTATATATTATTATTGTGCCTGTATTACTATAGTACATATTACTGGCTCCTTCATTTTATCACTCATTAGGTCACTTTCTGACACCCTGGATTTGCGTGCCCAAGTTGGAGATCTGAGATCTCATATGGTCAGATATTTCATTGGATTCACATAGGAGACTCGTCATCATACCATTTATAGGTATCTTTATTATTTCGCCTTTATTTCCTTATTTATCCATATTTCTATATCTCTTATGATCACTGACCCTTTTTGCAGAGATTTTTGTACTTATTTCATGCTGAAATTATTGTAACTATTGTATTTATTTTCTGTACTGAGGCTTAGCGTACATACGTGAGGGTATCTCCACCCTGCGTATGTACGTTACCATAACGTCCCCGTACCCATAGGATCGAGGCATTACAGTCAGCAAGCACACAACAAGTATGTGTATGAGAGAGAGAAACGGAGTTTATTGAGTTTGTCAAGGAGCTACAGATAGACATCAGAAAGAGAAAGTATGAGTTGAAGAAATTGTACAGAAAATTGAACAATTGGAGTACAGAGTGAAATGAGTTTGTTGAAAGGGGGAGAATTTATATTAAGAAGGTGGAGGAGAGAAGAGAGATGTTAGTTTACGTATTGTCAAGGTGGAGGAGTGGAGAGTGGATTATGAAAGAGAAATAGGTTTGTTGAGAAGAAAATAAATAGAAAAGAGATGAAGAGTGTAATGGTATGAGTTATGGCACTGCAGAGAGAGCAACAAAAAGTGAGAATAGAAGAGGAGGAGGAGGAAGAGGAAGAGACATGATTAGGGTTTTGAGAGTAGAGAGCTTTCTTTCTTTTATTTTTTTGGATTATTTTCTTAATATCCCTTCAACTTATGGTTTTCTCAGAATTCCCCCTCAACTTTCGAAATTCCATTATACCCCTTGAACTATCCATAAAATTTTTACAAACCCCCTTCTGTTAAGCCACTGTTTTAATGTTAGTGACGTGGCTTGCATGTGATATTTTTATGACCAAAATACCTTTAACTGAACACGGGTATAGCCCGTGGTTTTTTGTTTTTAAGTTAAAAAATCTCCAATTCTTCTTTCTTTCTATTCTTTTTCTTAATCTAGGGTTAAGATCAACCTCATTCTCCTTTCTTCTTCCTCTTCTATGGCTCGCGTCTCATGTTGGTCTGTCTTCCTCAAGCACGAGCACTGGTATAAAGTGCTATTGCGGTTCTCATGTTTCGATCAGTCGGTCGATGACGTCCTTGAATCCTGATAGGCGGTTCTTTGGTTGTCACAATTAGAAAACCAATGATTAAGTGGATGGATCCAAAAGAAGATGAAGTCACAAGCTCGCAACCTACAAAGTAGAAACAAAAGGGAGAAGTAAGTGAAGGGCTGACAGTGAATAAAAATTTACAAGACTCCCCATTGATGTACTTAAAAGGGATATTGCGGCGGTAAACACAAAGATTTTACAGCTAAAGTCAAAAACAAAGAGTTTTATTGTGGAAATTAGGAGAATTACAATGTGTCTCGCTGTCATTTGTGTAAGCAGTAGGATTTTTATGGGTTTTTTTCTTGGTAGATTCTGAATTTTGTTAAAATAATGATCAAGAAATCTTGATATTGTAATATGGCAGATTGTTCTTAATGAAAAATCTTTATCTTTTAATGTGCCTCAATTTTTTACGAGTTGATGTTTCAATTTTCACTGTAAGACTTTGAATTTTTCATAAGTGCATATTCTCACACATTTTGCATAAGTAAAGTGGTTTCAAACCAATATAATCAAGAGTTTCAGTAAGTAAAAAACTCTTTTGTAGTTTCATAATAGTCTCAACAAGAACCCTTTTCTTCAAATTGATCCCCAATTGATCCAGCATCCTAAAAGAATAGAATTATGCAATAATAAGACAACGCATAACGAATTTAACTCATAATGTGAAATGATAATGTGTGTTACATGTGTCAAAGTAAAACCTTCATTTTCCCCCAATTGTAATTCCATGATTTTCTCCATTAGGAATTACACTTTCAAGGTAAGTTCCTACTCTACTTGTGACATCAAATCTTGGTGTCAAGTTCTTTCCCTTAGAGCCTCCTCTTCCTCTTGAGTTGGCTCCATCTGTTGAATTTCCTCTCTATTGAACTACATTCACTTCTTCCAGAAGTACTTCCTCTCTCTCTCTCTCTCTCGTATTCCCTCGCCTCTGCCTCTGGAACTTGGATTAGTTATTTTTCCAACATGTTGGCTTGTCTCATTTGATATATTTGCAGGTGTTCCCTCTTGATCTTCAAATGCATGACTTATATTTTGTTTCTTTCTTGACCTTCCTCTTTTATTTTCACTTGGGACTTTCACAGGTTTGGGAACATGTGGATTCTTACATGTTCTTGTATTGCGTCCAATTTCTTGACAATTTGAACACTTTATAAGTATGCTTGTCATACTAATACAATTTATTCTTGAGATCATCAGGTCCTTTCTTCCTCTTCTTCTTTGGTTTGCCTGCGCCTCTCTTGTCATGTAGTCACTATTATTGTCGTTGTCTTCATCATTATCTCCAAAAATAATTTTCTTCCCTCTCCTATCAAATATAACCTCTTAAGTGCCAGGCGAATTATCAAATTGATCATCATAATCTGAATCCTTTCCCCACTAGACTCATCTATGTCAACTTCTTTGGAAGGCTATTGAAACTTCTTATTTGCTTTTGTTGGCTCATGTTCATCTTTTATTGTATCACCTTCCATCAACACTTCATCTGATGCTACCTGCTCCACATTATATTCAATTTGCAATATTTGATGCTCACTAATAGTGGGCTGCTCACATCTCTTGAAAGAGAGAATTTTGATGCAACATTATGATGCAACATTATATTCCTTGATCCATGTCCCAGCTTCCAAGTGTTCAATGTACTATACAACATTTTGATACAGCTCAAGATTCTTTATGCTCTCAAGTGCAGCAATATCATAGTCTATAAATACCAAACCACAATTCAAACATCTTTCTGGTAACTTATGATAGACTATAAAGTCTTTTACAATCCCCAACTGCTTAGGATGGTATCGTATTTCAAACCAAGACCGCTCATCTTTATTACATGGACTTTATCAGCCACATACTTTTTCTTCTTTTTTACTATCTTAAAAATACCATCATAGTATATTCAACAAACATCTTGAAACTTGTCACATAACATGCATGCATATAACTCTTAATCAAAAGCGGAAAAATATACTCAAGTCCAATTTTCAACAAAAATTCAAGAAAAATGCTTTAGATATTGCAAATTACACTAAATTACACATCTTGTTCTAATCTTCATGATTAAACAAAACTTACTGTTGGCCTAAAGGCCCATCACTCTAGTTTTGATGATGATTAACTCATGCAGTTATAATACTAATGATCATGTGTTTATATAGTTTCAGTCTTGCTATCAAGATCTTAGTAGGTGTCTAGCTTCAATAAAGAAGTTTTGGAGCTAACACATGATGATTCAAGAGCTCGCGCGTCAAGATCGCATCTAGCACTCGGTTGGAGTCAAGCTCTTGGGATCGTGCTTAGATCGAGTCGGCTTGCAGAAAGAGTTCTATAAGAAGACTTCGGTTTGTATTTAGTTTAGTTGTATTTAGATCTTGTATAAAGATAGATAGTGTTGATATGCTCAAGTTCACACACACAAGTTTGATATGTTTGGTTTTCGGTTTGATCGGTTTTTGTTTTCGAATAGACATATATATGGTTTTTACGAATAGATAGAATCAAAACAAGTTTACATGGTTTAATGTATATTAGATTTCATCTATATACATATATGCTTCATATATTTAGAAAAACTTATTTTGATGATCATATTCATGTGTTTAGAGTTTTGAAATTAACAAAACCTATTTTTGGATTTCATGTCAAAAACATAGATATATCTTTGACATGTGTATTGAATTCTATCCATACACAATATGCTTTAAATTTGTTTCAATATCATATTTTGTATTTATGCAAGTTTTGGAGAAAATGATTTTTTATTTCAAAATCCAAGTTTTGAAAAATACAATTTTTATCTAAGGCCAAATATTTTATATCACAAAAATAGTTCAAATAATTTGTAATATGTGTTGATTTTTGGTCACACATATTTGTTATTCAAATATCTTACAAGAACTTATTTTTGTGAAATTTATAGGATTTTATGAGATTTTATTGGAGATGAAACGTGCACAAGGGCCAGCCTAGTAGGCCGGTCGACCGCGCGGTTGACCGACCGAAAGTACCCCACTCTCTGGTACTGCCGGTCGATCGGGCTGTCGACCGACAGGCTGTGCCCAGTCAACCGAGCGGTGGACCGGAGGCACAACGGTCAGAAATATGACCGTTGGGCCGGTCGACCAGAAGGGCATTCTGGACAATTCTGGCTGCAACGGCTAGAATTTTTGAGAGGCTATAAATAAGCCATCTCTTGGGCTATTTTCAACAAGATTTTAGAGAACTATTTTCCCATTTATTCAAGAGTTTTGCAGCAAGTTTTTAGAAGAGTTTTTGTACCAAAAAGATTTATTTTTATTTTGTTTTCAAGGGTTGAAAAAATCAAAGAAAAATAGTTTTTGGGAAATTGTTTTTGGATCTTTATTCTTATCTCTATCTAGTATTTTTCTCAAGTATTTTTCTTTGTGATTTTGATTTTCAAACACCTTATTTTCTCACACTTGAGCTATCATATTTATCCTATCTATAGGATCTTATTTTTGTGAGAAAAACTATTTGTGGTCAATTGTGATCACCAAGAGTTGTAATCTTTCTTTGCTTTTGCTTTGTGCCTTGTCCCTCTTGTGTAGAAGTGATTGAGATTGTGGTTAGGCTTTGTGCCTTTGTCCCTTTTGTATAGAGATTGTTGTGGAGTTTGGCTTTGTGCCTTTATCCCTCTTGTGTAGAGGTGATTGTTGTTTTGACTTCGTGTCTTGCCTCTTGTGTAGAGGTGCTTGTGTTGAAGAGAGGAGTTTTGTACTCCTAACTTTGTAATTGCAAATTCCTCGGTGGAGGTCCCCTTTGTTGGAGGTCCTGTGTAGACATAGTGAAAATTCTTCTGTGTGAAGGCGAGGACGTAGAGCAGTTGCTCGAGCCTCGAAACATATCTTGGTGTTTACGTTTGATCTACTATCTTTTAACTCTATCTCTCTTACATCTTGCATTGCTTCATATTGTTCATATCTCATACATGCTTGGTATTGTTTGTGTGCCCATACTTGTGTTGAACCAAGAGAGCTTCATATAGCACCTCAACTCTTATTTAGAGGAATCTAGAGGAGATAGTCCAGGGCTCGTCACCGGGAATTCGGCTACACTCTTTGGTTATACATTGTGTGTTGCAATTAGTTTTTAATTCAGCATAATTTATCATTAGATTAGCTATCACACCTATTCACCCCCTAGGTGTATTTTCAATTGGTATCAGAGCCTACGCTCCTGATATTAGGTCTAACCATGTAGGAGTGAGATCTTGGATTGCTAATCTACATTTGCATTTGCACACATATTATTTATTCACTCATGGATTTCATGACCCCTCCCATGTATGATGTTACCAACATTGATATGTGAAAGTGTAAGATGAGTATATACCTTAAAACCCTAGGAATGCATGTTTATCTTACCTCTACCAAGAAATCTTATCTTGATAATAACAAGTATGTAGAGGCCAATGCTCAAACCTTAGAGGCACTTAAGCGCACTCTTAGTAAAGATCATCTTTCTGGTTTTTCTCATTGTGATTCCACTTTTATAGTGTGGAACACATTGACCTCTCCTGAGTTACAAACGACAAATAATGTGGAAAAAGAATCTAGTGGAGATGAGTCTGACGAAGCTTGCTACATGGTCCAAGGGACTGACTCCCTTGAGGTAATTCAGATACTCAACTAGATGATAGCGCTAGTTCTTTAGGTGATGACAATATGGATGCTGATGCCTTAAATGAAGAACTTTCATTATTTTGTCAAAATTTACTTGAAAAATACAAACTTTTGAAAAAAAATTTAATTAAAAGAAGAAAATGAGAATTTGTCTTCAAAGCTAGACATGATTTTACAAGAGAGGGTTAAGATTTCAAGTGAAAGAGACTCCTTGAAAACCCAATTGGACCTTATTTTAAAGAAAAATAAAATTTTGAAGAATAAAAATATTTGTGATGATGTTTTGAAGAAAAATGAGGTTTTGTCTTCAAAACTTGAAATTGTTTTAAAAGAGAATAATTATTTGAAAAATAAAATTGTTTTGATTTCAAAAGAGTTGAATTTAGTTTCAAAAGAAAATACTTCTTTGAAAAATGATTTAGATTCACATGTTTGTCATGCTACTATAACTTCATCATCTAGTATTTCTATTGCATGCTCTACTTTTTTTCTAATGTTGAAAATGATATAATTATGTTAAAGAAGAGTGTTGATTGTTTGGGCTCCACTTTGAGTCAATGTGCTATGGATCACAAAAAATTGGAATCCATGTTTCAAAAGAAACAAGTTTCACATATTTATGCACATCAATCACGACATACACATGACACCTTGTATGCTAATGTGTACACTTATACACATTGTGGACGTAAGGGCCACCTTATAGTTATGATAGAATACATAATTCAAATTTTGCAAACAAGTTTGTTTGGGTTAGGAAAGGTGCTAAGCCCCAGGACCCAAGAAAGTGTGGGTACCTAAATTCACCCCTATTATATTTGATGTAGGTGTGGGCTCTGACTTGATGCAAGAGTATTGGTACCTTAATGGTGGATGCGTTTGAGCTTGATGGACATTAAATTGGATGCATCACCTTCAAGGATGTTGGGTGGGAGGACCACCATGGTTTGGAGACCTAGATATTAACCCTATTGGTTTTGGTAACTATCTCTAACTCCTATTTTGTTTACATGCTCTCATTCATTATTTTAGTTTGTTTTGATTTTTTTCATGTTCATTATATTTAAATGCAATGTTTATTAAACTTGTTGTCACGCCCCGCTTCCCAAAATACGCGGAAACGGAGTCGCGACGAAGGTCGGTGACGTATATATGCGAGGAAAATGCCCCACACATATACTCTAAGCCTAAAGTAACCTGAACAAGCTGTAAAATCTACTATGATAAATCAATATCACTGCAATAAGACATATAAATATCTAACACAATGATAGCAGATAAATAAAGAATAGAAATGATAATTGGATGCGATAAAGATAGAATCAGGAAATAACATGAATAAAAGAACAAGAATACCTATAGTCAAGAAAAGAGAGACTCCAGCTTCTCGTAATGCGTATGGGCTCAATGAAACCTGAACAATATAAGAAAATATCCAATACCCTGAACGTACGAATTCAGGGTCGTCAGAAGCGACCTAATGAGTGTGTGTGTAAAGAGAAAGGTGCTCGTGTATAATAACAACATAAGCAATGAAAACATGATAACTGAAACGAAGGATAACAAAATAATCAATATTAAGAACAAAGATATGAACGATATATAACTAGTGTCCTGACCACAAATGTCAAGATGTGTAACCTAGCATATGGCACTAATCTGGTATATAGCCCGGTCATGTGTACAATCATATGTCGATCATTGTTATATATACGTACAGTCGGGTGATCACGGTCAGTCACAATACATTAACAATTTATCATTATTAATTATGTCAGCGAACACCAATTGCCACACGTAATAGACGCATCCCATACTACGCCTATCACACATGCAAATCGAGGTCCTCAGTTATTGAAACTGATCGGTTGGAGACATTGTCTGTATTTTAGGTGGGTCCCGTGTATACCTGGGACCACGGCCCGAACCCCTGGCGTTGAACCAGGACCCACCGCAAGGTAGTCAGGAACATGTATAACAGGAACAAGAACAGGACTAGGGTGTCAGTCACCCCACGAGAACCCTGCAGTGGAACCCTCTTGCGCAACCTAAATCTTAGTTCCACCCAAAATACAGACGTTGTCTTCTCCATCAATCTCCTCAATCTCAGTGTAAGTTGTTTAATAGCATATTATTAGTTTATCAAGATTACTTAATGTACATGTTACTTGAATCACTGGGATAACTCGGTGGTAGTCACAGTAACAATATTAACATGTGTAATCAGGATACCGGTATAACAGTAATATATAATATCAGTGAACAGGATACCGGTATAATAGGAATATGTAACAAGTATAACATGAAAGTGTTGTTACCGTGTAACAATATTTTTCCCAACAATTAATGGTAACATGGACATGATAGTTATCAGGTAGATACCAAGTATAATCAGTCAAGTTTCTCAGGTAATTTAAGATATTCAGGGGAGTAATGACTTGCTGTCAAGAATAGAATAATCCGACAAAATATATAATCAACTCAGATCCTCAAAATCATCGACATATCCATCCTCTAAATCACTGATATATCTGAATCTCAATAGCTTGCCATAAAACTCCGAACACATAATATGATCATCGATATCAATGAAATCACTCTCATAATAACTCTATCTCCATAACTGAATTGATCAATAACTAAACATGAAGCACATGGTATATCCTCGAGATCAATAAGTCAATAGATACAGAAATCATAATGAAGTAACAGAATCATCCTCAAACAACATATGGTCTAGAATATCTACTTCTGATACTTAACATCAACAAAATATCATCTAAATAAATCTCAAATACTCACAACTATAAATCCAGCTATGTCAATCTCATCTTAATGCAGATCAGGCTTCATTATAAAGAACATAAATCCTAGATCAACTCTAGCTCAAGATCAATCCAAACACAGTCCAACTTTCCTCACAACTAAATTCGAATCCAGAAGGATAAATAACTAAATAAGAACCAACAAGAATACTAATATCCCAGTGATAAAACATCGAGTTCAAAAATGTCTAACATCAATCACATCCGATCCATTATCTGTGGTATCTCTAAATTGTCTCTTATCAATAGACGTCATATATACTTGTCCACACTATCCAAAAGAGTTCCAGTCAGAAATAATCACCAAATATATGAATATCAAATCTGATAACTAATACCAATTTTATCAACCTCAAGATCGAGCTGAGTCAAGTCACAGTCTAAGGTGTATCAAAACTAGGCCTAAGCCAACAACTATAAACTACCAATACATGAAATGGCACAGATACAAGCTTCTATTAACTACGTAAATAAAGTGAACAATCATGAATGTCTCATGAAGTTGTACAAGTAATCAAACTGGTAAAATAAAACAGAAAGTCACATGAAATGATAAGTGTAACATGTAATGCATACCGACAACGATAAATAAGGAAATGCACAAGAACGAACACTCACATGAAATGATGCGGTTTTGGAACCGAATCGCCGTCTGGTCTTCACTGCACGAACTGGTAATGATCTACGGATCATCTCATAGATCGCTCTTTAAATCGCCTGTGCATCGGTTCACAACGAGCACGAATCTGAATCGGGTCTGGGTCTCCTGCAACTGGTCCGGATCTCACCGAACGGGTCCGAAACATTGTAGCACGCAACCAACACATACATATGACATAAATACATGCTAAACACACACCCGAGCACACCTATATATGCGTGTACACCCACGTACATACATACACAGTTCCACACACGCATGTGTACATAAATATAAATACATACACACACTCTTATACACGTATATAAGCTTATATACATACATACATCTATACATACTTATATATATATACCTACATACATACACTCATGAATTAAAAACATATACACATGCACATCCATGCATAATTACATGCATACACATGCATGCATATCACAACCACTCACGCATATACCAACACCCATTTTTATTAAACTTCCCAATTAGTACAAGATTACCCTCACACATATATATAACGCTAATCTCGGGGTAACTTGCGGCGCACTGACGGAGGCTCTGGCGGAGGCGTCGGGGACCGCGGAGGATGTCGTTGGATAGAGGAGTTCGCCGTGAAGAGCGCGGGTGAATTCGCGCTGGCCGACGACGATCAACAACGACACATGAAGAGACGGAAGATGGCTGAAAACTCACGAATAAAACACGCATAAATGTGAAACACCCATCAATACATACACAACACTCACCCACAGGGAGGTGTAGACAGACAACTATATATGCTGACACACACACACCCCTCTCCCAATTTATTAACATCATACTCATTAATATAGTATACAAGTACCTTTAATAAAACATACCATGCATGCAAAATAATTTCACATGCATACACAAAAATATACAGCAACCATTCACATAAAATTTAAAGAGAGAGAGGAAGGGAGAAAAGGGGACTCACGCAAGGCCTCGCCCGCGAGTGGAGGGAGGAGGAAACACACGGTGGGAGGGAGATGGATGTCCGGACTTGGGTGGGTGATGAGCAGCGGCAAAGGGGCGTGCTCGCGGAGCTCGACTGGGGTGTGCATGGGTTGTGGCTCACGGCAGGCCAAGGGGACTTGGGTGCAAAGAGGTTGAGGTGATAAGAGGGGAAGCTCCAGCTGCCATGGAAGTGGACTTAGGATGGAGTGCGGCTGGTACATGCGGTGGAGACCACGGGTTCGCCGGAGGAGGGGGGCACGGTAAGAGGGGGCTGGATAAGGGAGCGTCCAAGGTGGGTTGCCAACCAATGGGGGGGCGGCTGTTGTTGTGAGAAGAAGATAATTTTTAGGGTTAATATTAGAAGATGAGATGATTATATAGGAAGAATATTGGGTCATTGGGTTTGTAGTTATAATGGGTATAGATTGGGTTATAGGGTTTTGGGTTGGATTGGCTTAATGGGTAATGGATAGGATTCATGGTATAGGTAAATGTGTTGTGAATGAGTTATGGGCTTAGTTTGGGCCAAGAAATAGAAAAAAAATGAAATACAAGTATGGGCTTGATTTAGGGCTCAAAGGATTGGGCCAAGGGAAAAATAGAAAATGCAAACAAAAATAAATTAACTAAATATTGATAACAGTAATAATAATGCTAACAATAATAATAGTTACTAACAATTACATGTTAATAACTATTTGAATTAATTATTACTAACAATAGAAATCTATAACAAATTTATTATCAAAACCCACATAAAATAATAATACAAATTGTATGTACACATATAAAAATTCATTATATACATAAAATCATGTATAAATACATTAGAAATATTACATTCTACCCACCTTATAAAAATTTCGTCCTCAAAATTTCGATAAAGCGGAGAATGATAAAAGAATCCAACTCCATGGAGAAAACAAACAAGCTTCCAGGTCGCCTCGCTGGAACACCACGATTCCGCTGCGTGCTCTGATCTCAACCGTCGACCAAATCCAAAAGCTAGTCTCAATAGTCAATATCAGGGAAAGAAACCGAGATGACGGATAGGAATCAACAGAAAAATACAAATCGATCCGGAAAGAATGTTAAAATCTGAGGCATCAATAGATTCAAGCGATGGACTTAGAAAGGAATAATGATTGATTCTCAAGTAGACTCATATCATTGTGTGAATACTATATGTTTACTGCAGTATAAATATAACTCGTCTCAGGTCACAGGCATGAACTTGGTCCGTTTTATTTGCGAACCTGACTCTGACACCAAGAAAACCCTATCACGCCCCGCTTCCCAAAATACACGAAAACGGAGTCGCGATGAAGGTCGGCGACGTATAAACGCGAGAAAAATACCCCACATATATACGCTAAGCCTAAAGTAACCTAAACAAGCTGTAAAATCTATTATGATAAATCAATACCACTGCAATATGACATATAAATATCTAACACAATGATAGCAGATAAATAAAGGATAGAAATGACAATTGGATGCGATAAAAATAGAATCAGGAAATAACATGAATAAAAGAACAAGAATACCTATAGTCAAGAAAAGAGAGACTCCAGCTTCTCGTAAGCGTACGAGCTCAATGAAACCTGAACAGTATAAGAAAATGTCCAATACCCTGGACGTGCGAATCAAGGATCGTCAGAAGCGACTTAGGGTCTGTTTGGTTGTCGTAACTGGCCGTAATTCGTAGCTGTAATTGGTAAAGTCTTTTACAATTGTAAATGAGTTACATGTATGTAAATTTTACGGTGTTTGGTTGGTAATATAAAATTGTAAAGTGAAAAAGTGTATTGTACTTTACGGTGTTTGGTTGTCGTAATGTATAAGTCGTAAGTGAAAAAGTTGACCACAAAATTAACTATTTGGTGATTTTAAAAGTTTTAATACTGCAAATAAATATTAAAAAAGTTAAATATTAATTTTTTTTAATATTAATATAAAAAGAATATTACAATTTGTATGACCACAAAATTAACTATAACTGGGCTGTAAGTGAGTGGTAACTGGGTTGCAAGTGAGTGTTAGTTGAGTTACGTAAGTCTTTTACGAATTACGGTCCAAACAAACGCCGTAGTTGTAACTGGATAGTAAGTCATTTACGAATTACAGAGTTTTACGCGAAACAAAGGGCCCCTTAATGAGAGTGTGTGTAAAGAGAAAGGTGCTCGTATATAATAACAACATAAGCAATGAAAACAAGATAACTGAAATGAAGGATAACAAAATAATCAATATTAAGAACAAAGATAGGAACGATATATAACTAGTGTCCTGACCACAAATGTCAAGATGTGTAATCTAGTATATGACACTAATCTGGTATATAGTCCGGTCATGTGTACAATCATATGTCGATCATAGTTATATATACGTACAGTCGGGTTATCACGGTCAGTCACAATACATTAACAGTTTATCATTATTAATTATATCAGCGAACACCAATTGCCACATGTAATAGACGCATCACATACTACGCCTATCACACATGCCAATCGAGGTCCTCAGTTATTGAAACTGATCGGTTGGAGACATTTTCTGTGTTTTAGGTGGGTCCCGTGCATACAAGGGGCCATGGCCCAGACCCCTGGCGCTGAACCTGGACCTACCGCAAGGTAGTCAGAAATAAGTATAACAGGAACAAGAACAGGATTAGGGTGTCAGTCACTCCACGGGAACCCTGCAGTGAAACCCACTTTCGGCTGCGTAACCTAAATCCTAGGTCCACCCAAATACAGACGTTGTCTCCTCCATCAATCTCCCTAATCCCAGTGTAAGTTGTTTAACAGCATGTTATTAGCTTATCAAGATTACTTAATGTGCATGTTACTTGAATCACTGGGATAACTCGGTGGTAGTCACGGTAACAATATCAACATGTGTAATCAGGATACCAGTATAATAGGAATATATAATATTAGTGAACAGGATACCGGTATAACAGAAATATGTAATAAGTATAACATGAAAGTGTTGTTACTGTGTAACAATATTTTTCCTAGCAATTAATGGTAACATGGACATGATAGTTATTAGGTAGATACCACGTATAATCAGTCAATTTTCTCAGGTAAATCAAGATATTCAGGGGAGTAATGACCTGCTATCATGAATAGAATAATCCGGCAAAGTATATAATCAACTCAGGTCCTAAAAGTCATCGACATATCCATCCTCTAAATCACCGATATATCTGAATCTCAATAGCTTGCCATAAAACTCCGAACACATAATATGATCATCGATATCAATGAAATCACTCTCATAATAACTCTATCTTCATAACTGAATTGATCAATAACTAAACATGAAGCACATGGTATATCCTCGAGATCAATAAGTCAACAGATACTGAAATCATAATGAAGTAACGGAATCATCCTCAAACAACATATGGTCTAGAATATCTACTTCTGATACTTAACATCAACAAAATATCATCTAAATAAATCCCAAATACTCACAACTATAAACTAGCTATGTCAATCTCATCTTAATGCAGATCAGGCTTCATTATAAAGAACATAAATCCTAGATCAACTCTAGCTCAAGATCAATCCAAACACAGTCCAACTTTCCTCACAACTAAATTCGAATCCAGAAGGATAAATAACTAAATAAAAACCAACAATAATACTAATATCCTGGTGATAAAACATCGAGTTCAAAAATTTCTAACATCAATCACATCTGGTCCATTATCTGTGGTATCTCTAAATTGTCTCTTATCAATAGACGTCATATATACTTGTCCACACTATCCAAAAGAGTTCCGGTCAAAAATAATCACCAAATGCATGAATATCAAATCTAATAACTAATACCAATTTTATCAACCTCAAGATCGAGCTGAGTCAAGTCACAGTCTAAGGTGTATCAAAACTAGGCTTAAGCCAACAACTATAAACTACCAATACATGAAATGGCACAGATACAAGCTCCTATCAAGTATGTAAATAAAGTGAACAATCATGGATGTCTCATGAAGTAGTACAAGTAATCAAACTGGTAAATATGATAGAAAGTCACATGAAATGATAAGTGTAACATGTAAATGCATACCGACAACGGTAAATAAGGAAATGCACAAGAACGAACACTCACATGAAATGACGCGATTTTGGAACCGAATCACTGTCTGGTCTTCACTGTACGAACCGGTAATGATCTACGGATCATCCCATGGATCGGTCTTTAAATCGCCTGTGCATCGGGTTCACAACGAATCTGAATCGGGTTCGGGTCTTCTGCAATTGGTCCGGATCTCACCGAACGGTTCCGAAACACTGTAGCACGCAACCAATAAATACATATAAACATAAATACATGCTAAACACACTCCCGAGCACACCGATATATACGTGTACACCCACGTACATACATACATACACAGTTCCACGCACGCATGTGTACATAAATATAAATACATACACACACTCTCATACACATATATAAGCTTATATACATACATACATCTATACATACTTATATATATTCCTACATACATACACTCATGAATAAAAAACACATACACATGCTCATCCATGCATAATTACATGCACACACATGCATGCATATCACAACCACTCACGCATATACCAACACCCATTTTAATTAAACTTCCCAATTATTACAAGATTACCCTCACACATATATATAACATTAATCTCGGGGCAACTTGCGGCGCACCGACGGAGGCTCTGGCAGAGGCGTCAGGAACTGTGGAGGATGTTGTTGGATAGAGGAATTCTCCATGAAGAGCGCGGGTGCATTCGCGCTCGCCGACGACGATCAACAACGACACATGAAGAGACGGAAGATGGCTGAAAACTCACGAATAAAACACACATAAATGTGAAACACCCATCAATACATACACAACACTCACCCACAGGGAGGCGTAGACAGACAACTATATATGCTGACACACGCGCACCCCTCTCCCAATTTATTAACATCATACTCATTAATATAGTATACAAGTACCTTTAATAAAACATACCATGTATGCAAAATAATTTCACATGCATAAACAAAAATATACAGCAACCATTCACACAAAATTTAAAGAGAGAGAGGAAGGGAGAAAAGGGGACTCACGCAAGGCCTCGCCCGCGAGTGGAGAGAGGAGGAAACACGTGGTGGGAGGGAGATGGAAGTCCGGACTTGGGTGGGTGATGAGCAGCGGCAAGGGGGCGTGCTCGCGGAGCTCGACCGGGGTGTGCATGGGTTGTGGCTCACGGCAGGTCAAGGGGACTTGGGTGCAAAGAGGTTGAGGTGATAAGAGGGGAAGCTCCAGCTGCCATGGAAGTGGACTTGGGATGGAGTGCGCCTAGTACATGCGGCGGAGACCACGGGTTCGCCGGAGGAGAGGGCAACGGCAAGAGGGGGCTGGATAAGGGGGCGTCCAAGGTGGGTTGCCAACCAATGGGGGCGGCGGCTGTTGTTGTGAGAAGAAGATAATTTTTAGGGTTAATATTAGAAGATGAGATGATTATATAGGAAGAATATTGGGTTATTGGGTTTGTAGTTATAATGGGTATAGATTGGGTTATAGGGTTTTAGGTTGGATTGGCTTAATGGGTAATGGATAGGATTCATGGTGTAGGTAAATGTGTTGTGAATGAGTTATGGGCTTGGTTTGGGCCAAGAAATAGAAAAAAAAATGAAGTACAAGTATGGGCTTGATTTAGGGCTCAAAGGATTGGGCCAAGGGAAAGATAGAAAATACAAACAAAAATAAATTAACTAAATATTGATAACAGTAATAATAATGCTAACAATAATAATAGTTAGTAACAATTACATGTTATTAACTATTTGAATTAATTATTACTAACAATAGAAATCTATAACAAATTTATTATCAAAACCCACATAAAATAATAATACAAATTGTATGTACACATGTAAAAATTCATTATGTACATAAAATCATGTATAAATACATTAGAGATATTACACTTGTGATATACATATGTAGTATTTGAGATACACCAATGTTTATATGGACAATTATTTTTGTATTTTCATTATATTTTAGCTATTGTGTATATCCTAACTCTAAAACACGTGAATTTACCCTAATGATCATGTTTGTTATGTTTTTGCACTTCATGTTTTAATTACATGTTTAGATAGAACTTTTATTAAAAACTTATGTTTATACTTGTACAAGTAGTGAGCTACACTTGATTATTATATGTTTGTGCGTCATTTTTTATTTGAACTTATTACATGTACATGTATAACCTACTTTTGATGATTCTTGTATCTTAACTTGTTTTCTCTATTTTTATACATGTTTTCATAAAAATGTATTTGGCTTCATGTATATGTCAATTTTTTCAAGCTTTTGATATACATGTCTATCCTAAAGTCACTTGCTTTTCATGCAATATTCTATTATGAATTCAATTATGTTTTGGATATGTATGTATATTTTTAGTTTTAACAAAACATACATATACCTTGAAGCGTATTTAGTTTTGATGATTTCTTACTTTTGATAAAAGAAAATTCATATGAGCTTTAATGCCTTATTTTCATGATTTTGTTGATTATATAATTCTTACACTCTATATTTGATGTTGACTCATGACTTTGTTTTCATGAGCTTTATATGAGCTTTATAAATCTTGAGTGTCAATTTTTGTGTAAAACGCATGCTTCATGGGATATATGATTTGTTTTCATGTGTTAAAGGATCTTTAACTAGTTTTTCAAAAATTATTTTAAGCTAATTTTCTGATTCTCAAATTGGTAGAGTTTTCAAATTATGTTAAAATATTTTCAAATCATAATTCTACCATCTAAGGGTGGTTGGATGGGCGACCATACATTGTATACCCTAATTGAATATCTTTTAAAACTTGTGCATTAATAGGGTGGTATGTATGAGTTACACACATGATCTTCATGGAATTTCATTTTTTTATGCTCATATTTGTTTTCTTATATATGAATGCTTCAACTTTCAATGAGTAGCATTTTCAATTGGTATTTCTATTTTATACATACATATATATGATTTGATTGTGCTTGTTTTACAATATCTTTACATTCTTAAAGCATAAATTATGTTTATGTTAAGCTTGATTTTATTTCAAATGTTAATTGGTATCTTTATAAGCTTATACATTGATTTCAATTAGTATTTATTTGATATCAAAATGTACTTCATGTTTCACCCTCAATTGGTGTCAAAATCTACTATTGGTATCTTAAAAGTTTTTTTTCAAGTGGTACCAATATTTATTTTGTCAACTACTGATAGGTAGTGAAAAATGCATAATTGACATCATATATACCATCGCATTTGCACATTTATTCATATTATAATGCACAATTATTAATATTTCTTTATTTAATATGTGCAGGCCTCAAATTATCAATTTAATAAAGAATAAAGCTTAAAGAGCCCAAAAGCCCAGATCCAAGCCCATGTTTGAAGCCCAGGTGAAGAAGCGCAAATACAAAGATTCAAAATGCAAATACAAGGGCTAAAAATTGCAAATATCAGAGATAAGGGAAGGATAGACTTCTATCCAACCCTAAACACTTGCAGATGAGGATAAAAGCCCAAGATAAAGAAGAATTTCGTGGAAAGAGGATTTAAAGAAATCTGGTTTAAGGGTAACTTGATTACTAAGTTATCTCGAAAATCCAGATTAAAAGGCCAGGATCACACTTCTAGAAGCAGGCGCCCATTTGGACGGACCAGGAGAGGCCACGCGCCGAAGCGCGTGGCCAGAAGACACCAAAGTGCCGCGGAAACGCGGCAAAAGCCGCGCATCCGCGGCAGTTTGGATAGAGATGGGTACCAGATTTCGTTGGCACTTCTATCCGGGACTCCTCTACATTCTGCACTATAAATATCCGTGCAGTCGCAACAGGGAGGGGCATGCAGAGACGATTAGGGTTTTTCTTTAGCCACTTTTATTTCAAAGTTGTAATTTTGATTTTCATGCTCGTTGTGATAGAAGAAGGAACTTTGTAATTGGAGATCTCATCTGCAATAAAGGTTACTTTCTTTTGCACATTTAATTCTTGTTATTTTATTTTCTCTGTTTTTATTCTCTTCGATTTTCAACTGTGATCTCGTGTTTTCTTTCTTCTTCTTTTCTTCTAATCAAAAATAAAAAAAAATAATAAATTATAAAAAAAATGATGTCCAACTAATTCTTTGTATGGTTTGCTGATCACTTAAGCAACCCTAAGGCAAGTAGGATTTGAATCGATTGATGACCATCCATTAGAAACCCTAGGTTTAGTAATTGTTTTTCTTGAAGATAAAACTGATAACTAGATCTATTAATCTAGGTTGCACATTTAAAGGACTCCTCATGACTTCATGCTTAAGAACTAGGACAGCCTAAATTTAAGATTAATCTTTTCTTAAGCTGTACTTAGATGTTAGGATGAAACTTGTTTAGTTTTTAATAATGTAACTTAGTTATAATCTAGTATCGTATTTTCTTACTTGAATCACTCTTAATAACCTAGGGTAAATCACATTTATCTCAAGATGAAATTCAACATCCAAGACTTGCATAGTGGGTTGTGGTAGTAGATCAGTAAAACCATGCTTCTTAATCCATATTCTCTTCAAATCTAATCTCTTCTGTGTTTACTCAAAGCATACGAGGAATCGGCCGAAAAGCTTGCATCGCATCCTTCCCTGAGGATCACGACCCGCTTGAAGCCCTTGCTACAGCGGATTCGCATTGAGACTAAGAAATCTGAACTTCACTTCTTTTATTCTTTAAAATCTCAATCAAATTTTGGCGCCGTTGCCGGGGAAGGAACGGCACGATTTCCTCGTTCTAATCATTCTTTCTTTTCTGTTGCAGGTACAGAGAACAGGAAACAAAAACAGAGCAGCAGAAAGCACATATAGCTATCCAGTGCCTCTGCCCTCGAAGGCAGAGCACCTGGACCTACAACTTTGCCGCAGAAACGCGGCAAAAGCCGCGAATCCGCGGCAATTGTAGTGGACTACTGATATATTTTTCTGCAGGTTGCTCTGCAGTGCAAAATTCTATTTTCTGCTGTGATATTATTTCTCTGTGATCACTCTGCAACTGCTAATTAATAACATTAACCCATTTGTTGAAAATAAAAAAAAATAAAAAAAAATTTTAGACTCTTGCATTTAGGGCACGTGTCTATTTACATTTTTTTAATTCTGTTGAAGAGTGCTGGCGACAAGGTACGTTTGCATAGCATATAGATTAGGAAACACTCTTGGTTGTTTACTGCTTTCTTGAGTGATTACTTTTCTACCGCTGTACACGTACACTAATTCATCTTAAGGGCATAACCCATAAGCAAGATAAGGTGGGGATTTCATCACCCTTCCTTGGCCCACAAATCATATCCGTCACACTCACAACCCTAACCTTAAGTAAAATTTGACTAGACGTTGGCCCTAGGTTAACTCGGACTCAATAGGAGATTGACCGAAGGAGGAAAATTGTTCGAAATTAACTCTTGTCAAATCGGAGTCTAGGCAGGGGATTGAGGAGGGCCGAAAGCCCGAAGAACGGTGGTTATTTAATTAAGGAACATCTCTGACGGAAAACCTCCCACCGGTCTTGCCACCTACCTGGCCGATTAGCTTGTGGTTAACGTCGACAGTAGACCTCCTAAGGACAGTCTAAAGTTAGGAGTCGTCTAGATCAAGGCTTACCCTAGATTAGGATTTTTGATTGTTTTTTGATTGATTGGGTGAACTTGTTTGCTGATTGTGCATACCCGCTTGGTCGAGAGACCCACTTACATCCAGGCTAACTAGAATTAGTTCACCACCCGAGCTCAGCCCGACCCACACATGGCACAACCAATATCACTCCAAGATAGGTTCTATCCTATTAGGACCTCTCTTCCTTCTTGCATCAAGCTTAACGATGAAGGTGTTGACCCATTTGAGCTTAAGCCACAATACATCAACACCCTTCCGAAATTTCATGGACTTGACTCCGAGGATGCATACTTCTTCATAAGGGAATTTGAGGAAGTATGTCTCATGATGAATATTCCTACGTTAGGAAAAGATGACATCAAACTTAGGTTTGTCCCCTTTGCTTTGAAGGATTTAGCAAAGAAATGGCTCTACAGTCTAGAGGCCGGTTCTATATCTTCTTGGGATAATTTTGTTAAGGCATTCTTAAAGAAATTTTATCCTGTTCACAAGACTGCATTGATTAGGAAGAATATCCTACAGTTTAAGCAGACAGCCAATGAGCCCTTTTGGAAATACTTCGAACGTTTCAAGGACCTCCTCGCCCAATGCCCTCACCATGGGATAGAGAAATGGCGATTATGCCAAGTTCTATATGATGGATTAGAATATCAAACTAAAACGTTGTTAGAATCCATGTGCCAAGGAGGATTTCTGAAAAAGGACGAAACTGATGGATGAAAATTGTATGAGGAATTAGCTGAAAATACCATCCAATGGGAACCTACTCCTGAAAAATCTAGGACTAATGACCCTACTTCTTCAAAAGGAGGTATCCATTCCATTGAGGCCAACATAGCAACCGATGCTAAGTTAGCTGCTGTTATGCGAAGACTAGAGGCTCTTGAAACTAAAGAGCCAGTCTCTGTGAACCAAGTCAGCCTAACAACTTCGGCGGGCTGTACTTATTGTCAAGATATGAACCATGTGTTCGAGGAATGTCCTGTTTTTATCGCGCATCAAAGCTTGCCCGAACATATGAGTGCGGCCTTCACAAGGCCCACCAACAATCCGCCCGCCAACAATCCATATTCGCCCACCTACAATCCCGGTTGGAGAAACCATCCCAATTTGTCTTGGGGCCAAAGTAACAATGATCAAACTAGGCCAAAATTCTCCAACAATTTCCAAAATCCGCCCTATCAAAATCCTCCACCCTCTTTCCAATATTCACAAATGGAAACAAGGCTCTCCAATCTGGAAAGAAAGGTGGACACTATCGTTAAAAGCAATGACACGCTGGCTCAAGTCTTGACTAGGATAGAGATGCAAATGAATCAGCAAGAAAGGCAAAAGGGTACTCTACCTAGTCAACCATTCCCAAACCCTAGGAACTCTAGTCAAGCTCACTTGGCTGAAGAGAATCATATGAGTCAGTGCAATGCGATTCATACATTGCGGTCGGGAAAATAAGTTGATAACCAAGTATCAACACCATCAAGTTCTAAACAAGCATTCAGCTTGCCTGATCCCACTCCATCCCAACTTAATGCCAATAACACGAAAAAAGATAAGTCAGCCGAAGATATGCACAAGCCCATCGCACCCTACCCAAATAGGCTTAAAGATAAGCAATGTGCACAAATGGATAAGGTACGAGAGATTTTTAATCAAGTCAAGATCAATATACCTCTTCTTGATGCAATTCAACAAGTCCCTAAGTATGCCAAGTTTATTAAGGACATGTGCACAAAGAAGAGAAAGACTAATGTGCCCAAGAAGGTTTTTCTAGCCACTAACATTAGTGAGCTATTATCTAACCAGATCCCTGTCAAGCATAAGGACCCTGGTTGCCCCCACCATCTCTTGCACAATAGGTCAAACTGCAATTAAGCATGCACTTCTTGATTTGGGAGCAAGTATCAACTTACTCCCCTTCTCAGTTTACCAACAACTTGGGTTGGGCGAACTTAGTCCGACTAAGGTTACAATCCAATTGGCTGACCGATCCACAAAAATTCCCAAAGGAGAAATTACCGATGTGCTCGTCCAAGTTGGGGAGTTTATCTACCCAATAGATTTTGTTGTTCTGGAGACCGAACCTGTATCCACTCTTCGGTCTCAAACTCCCGTTATCCTAGGGCGTCCGTTCCTTGCAACTGCAAATGCGATCATAAATTGTAGGAATGGATCCATGAGGTTGACTTTGGAAACATGACTAAAGAGGTCAATGTCTTCAACCTGGAAAACCAATCTCGTAAGATTAAAGACCAAACATTTGAGGTGAACTTCATCGAGAACATTTGTGAAAAAGAAAGTGAAAATGAGTCTCTATTTCTTGACAAGTTATTTGAGGATAAGTGCGATTTTAGTGATAAGATGACACATGTTGAGGATTATAATTTTAAGGTTCCATTTAAAAAACGAAGATTTGATCTAAGTATCTTCAAAGAGCCAAGCACTGAAATATCGCATGAGAATATAGTTCAAGAAACTCCGATTGACTTAACTTTCGAAAGTCTCTTTGAAGAAGAACTCCTATGTTTAGATACACCGATTAAGGAGATGTTGGTTAATTATTCACTTCCAGGAAAAAGTGTTGATTTAAGTTTTGAGGAGATGTACGGAACTGAGCTAGAATTTCTCGGCAAGGAAGTTCCAACTGAAAGGTGTGATGAATTTTTGAATAATGGAGGTGGACATATGATGAGGAAGAGCCTAAAGAAGATGAAACTGGGGGGAGAGAAAGTTAAAACAAAAATGTTGGTCTCCCCATTGTGCCTTATAAAGAGAACCCATTGGAATGATGGGAAACGAGCTAGAGGGATGAATCCTAAGCAGCTCTAGGTGAGAGTGATACATGTGTTGTACATATTTTGGTATACTATTATTCTTTGCCTCTCTTTACATTTTTCTTCATGCATTCATGCATTTCATACATTGAGGACAATGCATGAGATAAGTGTGGGGGAGGGTTTACTAACATAGAAAAGATTAATTAATAAAAAAAAATATTTTTCTCTTTATTTGTTCTAACATATAAAAAAAAATTTCTAACATTTAAAAAAAAAAAACTTATAAAAAGGAAATATTTTGACTTATTTTTTGAAAGAAATCTAAGTTAGTTTTAAGGATTAGGAAAATCATGATTAGGATTTCTAAAAACTTGGTCAAAATAAATAAATTGTTTAATTTTTAGGTATAGGAGAGAAATTGAATAATTAATTAGTCTTGATTTTTACCTTAATGAAATGTGCATACCAAATGCATATCTAGGATTCTAAGACAAAGACCTTGTGCCTCATAAAAAAAATAATAATAATAATAATAATAAAATATCACCAATTAAGCTGATACATGTGCCTCAAGAAGCATAAGTATTCATGCCTAAAGGTGAGTAAAATAAAGTCCTTAGTTTTGGGGCCTAGTTCACTCGAATTTGAGTCCGCGGGGTGTTTTCTCACCTGGTGCCCTAAAGCCAACCGGTTTGGGAGCCACCGACTTTAAGTTCGTTACATGGGTGGATTAGAAAGCCTAAGAAGACTAAGAAATATAATATATGTATTAACACATCTATTAGTCAATTAGTTAGGTATGAGGGCCTCAAGAAGCCTTGATACTTATACGAAAGAAAATTAGATGAGTTATACATGCCAAAAAAAAAAAATTATATTAACACATCTAATAGTCAATTAGTTAGGTATAAGGGCCTCAAGAAGCCTTGATACTTACACGAAAGAAAATTAGATGATGTTATAAAAATAATAAAGAGGCATGAGAGTCCAAGTTAAGGAATTCCTAGATTCACAAGGGTGCGTATGACTTTTGGTAATGAAAAAGACTATATTAGAAATTCAATGTTAATCCTTACCTAAAATGAATAACAATTGACTTTATAAAGACTAGGTTTGAAGAATGAATAAAATTGAGGATCCTAAAACTTATAGACTACTTAGTCTCTTCAAATATAATTCAAATATTTTCCTTTTTATGGATTTTGTGGGTGCAATCCGCTGAAAACCCTCACGAGACAACACTCGTCCTCTAGGGTAACCTAAAGGTTTAACGGCTTGTTGCACGTGCTAAGTGCAATCGTGATTCCTACGAAAGTGAGTTAAGTTAGATTAACTTTTCTTTTCTTTTTCTTTTTCTTTGTTTTTACTCGAGGACGAGCAAAAAGATAAGTGTGGGGGTGTGATAGGTAGTGAAAAATGCATAATTGACATCATATATACCATCGCATTTGCACATTTATTCATATTATAATGCACAATTATTAATATTTCTTTATTTAATATGTGCAGGCCTCAAATTATCAATTTAATAAAGAATAAAGCTTAAAGAGCCCAAAAGCCCAGATCCAAGCCCATGTTTGAAGCCCAGGTGAAGAAGCGCAAATACAAAGATTCAAAATGCAAATACAAGGGCTAAAAATTGCAAATATCAGAGATAAGGGAAGGATAGGCTTCTATCCAACCCTAAACACTTGCAGATGAGGATAAAAGCCCAAGATAAAGAAGAATTTCGTGGAAAGAGGATTTAAAGAAATCTGGTTTAAGGGTAACTTGATTACTAAGTTATCTCAAAAATCCAGATTAAAAGGCCAGGATCACACTTCTAGAAGCAGGCGCCCATTTGGACGGACCAGGAGAGGCCACGCGCCGAAGCGCGTGGCCAGAAGACACCAAAGTGCCGCGGAAACGCGGCAAAAGCCGCGCATCCGCGGCAGTTTGGATAGAGATGGGTACCAGATTTCGTTGGCACTTCTATCCGGGACTCCTCTACATTCTGCACTATAAATATCCGTGCAGTCGCAACAGGGAGGGGCATGCAGAGACGATTAGGGTTTTTCTTTAGCCACTTTTATTTCAAAGTTGTAATTTTTATTTTCATGCTCGTTGTGGTAGAAGAAGGAACTTTGTAATTGGAGATCTCATCTGCAATAAAGGTTACTTTCTTTTGCACATTTAATTCTTGTTATTTTATTTTCTCTGTTTTTATTCTCTTCGATTTTCATCTGTGATCTCGTGTTTTCTTTCTTCTTCTTTTCTTCTAATCAAAAATAAAAAAAAATAATAAATTATAAAAAAAAAAATGATGTCCAACTAATTCTTTGTATGGTTTGCTGATCACTTAAGCAACCCTAAGGCAAGTAGGATTTGAATCGATTGATGACCATCCATTAGAAACCCTAGGTTTAGTAATTATTTTTCTTGAAGATAAAACTGATAACTAGATCTATTAATCTAGGTTGCACATTTAAAGGACTCCTCATGACTTCATGCTTAAGAACTAGGACAGCCTAAATTTAAGATTAATCTTTTCTTAAGCTGTACTTAGATGTTAGGATGAAACTTGTTTAGTTTTTAATAATGTAACTTAGTTATAATCTAGTATCGTATTTTCTTACTTGAATCACTCTTAATAACCTAGGGTAAATCACATTTATCTCAAGATGAAATTCAACATCCAAGACTTGCATAGTGGGTTGTGGTAGTAGATCAGTAAAACCATGCTTCTTAATCCATATTCTCTTCAAATCTAATCTCTTCTGTGTTTACTCAGAGCATACGAGGAATCGGCCGAAAAGCTTGCATCGCATCCTTCCCTGAGGATCACGACCCGCTTGAAGCCCTTGCTACAGCGGATTCGCATTGAGACTAAGAAATCTGAACTTCACTTCTTTTATTCTTTAAAATCTCAATCAAATTTTGGCGCCGTTGCCGGGGAAAGAACGGCACGATTTCCTCGTTCTAATCATTCTTTCTTTTCTGTTGCAGGTACAGAGAACAGGAAACAAAAACAGAGCAGCAGAAAGCACATATAGCTATCCAGTGCCTCTGCCCTCGAAGGCAGAGCACCTGGACCTACAACTTTGCCGCAGAAACGCGGCAAAAGCCGCGAATCCGCGGCAATTGTAGTGGACTACTGATATATTTTTCTGCAGGTTGCTCTGCAGTGCAAAATTCTATTTTCTACTGTGATATTATTTCTCTGTGATCACTCTGCAACTGCTAATTAATAACATTAACCCATTTGTTGAAAATAAAAAAAAAAAAATTTTAGACTCTTGCATTTAGGGCACGTGTCTATTTACATTTTTTTAATTCTGTTGAAGAGTGCTGGCGACAAGGTACGTTTGCATAGCATATAGATTAGGAAACACTCTTGGTTGTTTACTGCTTTCTTGAGTGATTACTTTTCTACCGCTGTACACGTACACTAATTCATCTTAAGGGCATAACCCATAAGCAAGATAAGGTGGGGATTTCATCACCCTTCCTTGGCCCACAAATCTGTTGGCCCAAGGTTACAATCAACCCATGTTTAGTGTATTTTGATGATTACAAAACATATTAGTTATTTGTACTAATATAAATTGTTGTTTAAGTGTGTTTCAGGTTTATATATTAAAGAGATGAATTCTTCCCTAAAGGAAGGTACATTGGACTCAAGACAAGTCAAATTGGGCTCAAAGTACAATATTGAAGATCAAGTGAAGATAGCCCATCTTGAAGTCTTGAAGACCTAGAAGTTTGTAAGTTTAGTTTGTTAAAGATTGAATATGTGAAATTTGGCTCTAGGATTTGCACACACATTTGTTTTGTATGTTCTCTTTGTTTTTGAAAATGTTTATTTCTAAGTTTATGCCTTGGTTTATACATACATGTACTCAAAGCTTTATATCTTCAAAAACGTGTTTAAAACATGTATATAAACAAAGTTCAGCATAACACTTAGTTCCAGAGTTTTTAAAAATTTTTTTTTTAACTCAAAAATCTGCCCAGAAAAGACTATTTCAGGCAGACCGGTCGACCGGCAGTCGACCGGCTGCTGTGTCCGGACATGCACAGGTTGTGCATGTCTGTCGGTCGACCGGACCAACAGACCGGTCGACCGAAAATAGATGGTTGCTCTCTGTATCTTTTCGGTCGACTGGGTCGGTCGACCGATAGAAGGAAACTGTGTTTCCTTTGTTGGATCGGTCGACTGGCAGTCGACCGAAGCTCCAACGGCTCTTTTGCCAGCAGGGACCCGGTCGACCGACAGTCGACCGGTAGGCCTGCATCAGCCATAACGGCTCTTTCCTCTTTTAGAGTTTCTGAAAATCTGTTTTTGGTTTTCTCTTTTACAGAGTTTTTAGGAGTTGTTGGGACTCTTTTTCTGATCAAATTAGCTGGAAAAATCAGAGTTTTTAACCTATTCTCTCCCTATAAATAGTGGGGAATAGGCCTTAGTTATTTACCAAGAAAAAAATACAAGTTTTCATTGTTTTCAAGAGAAAGAGAAAAATAGTTTAAAGCTTTCATTTCCATTCTTTCAAAATTGGTTTTTCAGTTGTTGTTTGATCTCTAATATCACTCTACAACTGAAGCTTTTCTCACCACACTTCATAGAGCCAAAAATTTCATATTCTTTCTATAGGTGAAGTTGTAAAAGAGTGAGAGTGTTTGTAAAAGAGTGTTGTGGTCTAGTTAAAGATCACTAATTGTAATCCTTGTTCTTGTGGAGACAAGCTCCTCGGTGGAGTTTCTTTGTAAGGTGAAGCTACGGGCTTGAGGTCTTTGGAGGCCTAACTTGTACGGGATCCTAAGGGGATAGTGGAAACCCTTCACGGAGGTGAAGGCGGGGACTAGAGCAACGGGCTCGAACCTCGAAACAAATCATCTTGTTTGCGATTGCCTTGGCGTTCTTCTTGCTTACTTTCTTGCTTTATATCACTTCCAATTTATTGCTTGAGAACTAACCTTTATTTGTGCAATCCTTATTTGTTTACTTTACTTGCTATTTTACTTGTGTGTATTTCATTTTCATCATCATACTTGGCATTGATCAATCACACCTCAATACAACACGGTTGCATTGCGCACCTCTAACCCATTTAAGGGGAATTGGGAGGAAGGAGTTCAGAACCTCGCAAGGGGTATTCGGCTCTTAGTCGTGTTTTTGAGAGATTGTTGCATCATTCATTTCATAAGTTTAAAAAGATCATTAGATTAGCAATTACACCTATTCACCCCCCCCTCTAGGTGTATTTCAATTGGTATCAGAGCTTGGACTCTAGGATTTGGCTTAACAACCGTAGAGAGATCCTCATATTGCTAATCATTTCATTCATTTCCACATAGTAAACATGGCCGATGGTATTAAGACACCCCTAAGTTTGATGGACTTAACTTTCCCATATGGAAGGTTAAGATGACCGTGTTTTTGCAATCTCTAGGTAGACGAGTTGCAAAGGCCGTGACTAAGTCCTTTAGTGTACCCCCCGGTGATGAATCTACTTGGTCCGAAATTGAGACCAAGGAGTTTGATGCCAATGCTAGGGCTCATTATGCACTCCTACAAGCCCTCAATGATGATAACATAGCTAGAGTCATCCATTGCAAATCCGCCTATGAGATTTGGACCCATTTGCTAGTAACACATGAGGGGACATCACAAGTGAAGAGGGCCAAGATAGACCTTCTTCGGTCCCAATATGAAAATTTTAGCATGCAAGAACATGAAACCATAGATGATATGGTTACTAAATTTACTAAGATTACTAATGGGCTTTCTTCTCTAGGTGAAGAGATCAACAACGACCAAAGGGTGAGAAAGATCATCCGGGCTCTTCCTCCATCATGGGAAGTGAAAGCTACAACATTGAAGGAACTCAATGATAAAGATGAGATTGAGCTCATCGGACTCATTGGGAATTTAAAAACCCATGAGATGGAGAGGAAGGCAAGGGAGGACATGGCACCCTCCAAGAAGAAGACTATTGCCTTCAAAAGTCATGCTACCTACTCCGACGAAGATGACGAAGAAGAAGATGACGAGGAGCTCTCACTTCTAGTCAAAAATGTCCGGAGGATGTACAACAAGGCAAAGTTCCAAGGAAGGAGGAGATGGCAAGGAGGCAAGGAAGAAAGGAAGATCATTTGCTTTAATTGCCAAAAGCCGGGACACATTGTAGCGGAGTGTCCGGACCAAGTAAAGCCATCTTCATCCAAGAAGCCATACAAGAAGAAGACTATGAAAGCAACATGGGATGACGAAAGTGAATCCGAGGAGGAGATCGACACCGCCAATATGTGCTTCATGGCAAATGAGAGCACAAGCAAGGTAACCCCCTCAACTCCTTTTGATTTATCCATGGATGAGTTAAGTGAAGCTTTTATAGAACTTTCTCAAAATTATGACTTCATGAAGAAAAAGTACTTGAAAATGAAAAAGGATAATGAATCTTTGAGTATTCAAGTGTTAAATCTTTCTAAAGAAAATAATGACTTGCATTCTTCTTTAGTTTCCACTAAAAATGATTTTGAAAAATATAAGATTGCTTGTAAAGGAAAGACCCCATTTGTAGATTCTAATGAGATTGCCATGCTTAAGAAAAGATTAGACTCATTAGATGTTGTTTTGAAAAAGTGTAGTGAGTTTGATAAGAAGAAGATGGAGAATATGTTTCCTAAGAAACAAGCTCCTAAGAAAAATATTCATCATACTCATGCTCATGCTCATGTACATGCTACACAACCTATGCATCATGGTAAACCCCAAAGCATGCTCACACTTCACATACACACCATGCATTCATGTATAGAAAAGTGTACTCATGTTCACATTGTGGACGGAAAGGACACTTAGCTAATTTTTGTTATGATAGACTAAGTGCATCACATCATAATGTTTGGGTTCGTAACACTAACTTTCAAGGACCCAAGAAAGTTTGGGTACCAAAGTCAACCATTGTTTTAAATGATGTAGGTACTTTCCAAAGCTCAAAGACGTAGAGGTTTATGGTATCTTGATAGCGGTTGCTCAAGGCACATGACTTGGGACATCAACAATTTCGCAACCCTATCAAGATATCATGAAGGTGGCACCGTCACCTTCGGAGATGACGCCAAGGGTAAAATCATTGGTATTGGTAATGTAAAACTTGGCACCTCTCCTTTAATTGAAAATGTAGTTTTAGTAGACGGGCTCAAGCATAATCTCTTGAGCATTAGTCAATTATGTGATAAAGGATTTAATGTTATTTTTGATGATATTGCTTGTAAAATAGTTGACAAAAATTCTAATGTTTGTGTATTTTCCGGTTTTCGTGAAAGTAATGTATATATGATAGATATGCTAAATATGTCTTGTAATATAACTTGTTTAAAAGCCCTCGATGACGACTCTTGGTTATGGCATAGGAGATTAGGCCACGTTTCATTTGACCATATTTCTAGGCTTAACTCTAAGGAAATGGTGAAGGGTATTCCTTCATTGAACTTTGAAAAGGACCGAGTTTGTGACGCATGTCAATTTGGGAAACAAACTAAGTCCTCATTCAAATCAATTAAGGATATCATGTCATCACGTCCTTTGGAGCTAATCCACATGGATTTATTTGGCCCTACACAAACCAAAAGTTTAAGTGGGAGTAGATTTGCTTATGTTTTAGTAGATGATTTTTCGCGTTTTACTTGAGTTTATTTTCTTGAACATAAAAGTCAAACCTTTTCACAATTTCAAGCCTTTAAGAAAAGAGTTGAAAAGGAAAATGACTCCTCAATAATTAAAATAAGAAGTGATAGAGGAGGTGAGTTCATTAACCTTCCCTTTACCACTTTTTGTGAGGAACATGGAATAAAACATGAACTTTCTTGTCCTAGAACTCCACAACAAAATGGAGTAGTTGAGCGGAAAAATCGTACTTTACAAGAGATGGCTAGGACAATGTTAAATGAATATGGTCTACCACATTATTTGTGGGCCGAGGCCGTTCATACTTCATGTTACATTGCAAATCGTGTTTTCCTATGTAAAAATACTACTAAGACTTCTTATGAGATGTATTTTTCTAGAAAACCTAATGTTTCTTATTTCAAAGTGTTTGGTTGCAAATGTTTTGTTTTAAATACAAATATTAATTTGGGAAAATTTGATGCTAGATCATATGAGGCTATTTTTGTAGGTTACTCAAATACTAGTAAGGCTTATAGAGTCTTCAATAGGTCAACTTTGACTATTGAGGAATCTATTCATGTTAAATTTGAGGAATCTAACAAGTTTGTTAAGAATTGTGTAGAAATTGATGCTTTAGATGAAGGGTTGGAGAAAGTGACCTTGGAGGATGCTTCTACCATGGGAGACAAGCCAAAGGATGGTGATGGAAGTGAAGCCAAAGTGGAAGAGGCTCAAGGAAATGAACATCAAGCAAATGAAGAGGAGCCCTCTCAACCACTACCAAAGGATTGGAGATTCAATCCTCATCATCCCAAGGACCTCGTCATAGGTGAAGTATCAAAAGGGGTAACCACTCGCTCTAAGATTCAAGATTTTTGTGGTAATTTTGCTTTTATTTCACACATAGAACCTAAAAATGTCCTCGAGGCCGAGGCCGATTCATATTGGTTGCTTGCAATGCAAGAGGAGCTCAATCAATTTGAGCGCAACCAAGTTTGGCATCTTGTTCCTAGGCCCCAAGATAGACCAACTATTGGTACTAAATGGATCTTTAAGAACAAGTTGGATGAATCGGGTAATGTAGTTAGAAACAAGGCTAGGTTAGTTGCCCAAGGTTACACTCAAATCGAGGGAATCGATTTTGAAGAAACCTTTGCACCCGTAGCACGGCTCGAAGCCATACGGATGACCTTAGCATATGCCTCATTTAAAGATTTTAAGTTATTTCAAATGGATGTAAAGAGTGCTTTTCTTAATGGTTATATTGATGAGGAGGTGTATGTTGAACAACCCCCCGGGTTTGTTGATCCTACACACCCTAATTATGTTTATAAATTAGATAAAGCACTATATGGTTTGAAACAAGCCCCTAGGGCTTGGTATGAAAGATTGTCTTCATTTTTGCTTTCAAATGATTTTAAGAAAGGAAAAGTTGATAAAACATTATTTACCAAACATATAGATCAAGATATCCTCATAGTTCAAATTTATGTTGATGACATTATTTTTGGATCTACTAATGTTTCACTTTGCAAGAATTTTGAGTCATGCATGAAAAAGGAATTCGAGATGTCTATGATGGGGGAGCTCAACTTCTTCCTTGGACTTCAAATCAAGCAACGTAGTGATGGGACATTCATCAACCAAGCCAAGTACACCAAAGAACTCATCAAGAGGTTCGGGCTTGAAGGATCCAAAGTAGCAAAGACTCCCATGGCAACCGCTACGAAACTTGACAAGGACGAACAAGGTAAGGAAGTAGACATCAAATTATTTCGTAGCATGATTGGTAGTTTACTCTATCTTACGGCTAGTAGGCCGGATATAATGTTTTCCGTATGTTTATGTGCACGTTTTCAATCTTGTCCTAAGGAATCACACTTAATAGCGGTAAAACGCATAATTAGGTATCTTAAGGGCACAATTGATTTAGGTTTGTGGTATCCGAAAACTAACCAATTTACCATGACTAGTTATTCGGATGCCGACTATGCCGGTTGTAGGGTAGATAGGAAGAGCACAAGTGGCACTTGCCAATTCTTGGGCAATTGTCTTGTGTCTTGGTCTTCCAAGAAGCAAAATAGTGTAGCCCTTTCAACCGCCGAGGCGGAGTATGTAGCAGCCGGAGCTTGTTGTGCACAAGTACTCTGGATGAAACATACTCTTCTCGATTTTGATTTACATTTTGATCATGTTAAGATTTATTGTGATAATACTAGTGCTATTCACATGACCAAAAATGCTAATCAACATAGTAAAACCAAACATATAGACATTAGATATCATTTTCTTAGAGATCACTTTGAAAAAGGTGACATTGATATCGATTTTGTTTCCACAGATTTTCAACTTGCAGATATTTTCACAAAACCTTTAGATTATGCAAGATTTTCATTTATTTGTGGTGAATTGAATGTATGTAAGATTGATACTTAAAATATCTTAGTTTGTTTTGTTTTGGTTTCTAATATGTTTGTTTTGTTTTGTCTTAACTTTTTTTTTTTTTAACCCTTTTTGATGTATGACAAAAAGGGGGAGAAAATATAGGGAGAAAATATATGGAGAAAATATATGTTGTTTGTTTTAAATTTTGTTATTCCTTATGATAGTTTATTTTTTTGGTGATGATATTTTTCAATGCTTTATGTATGCTTACATAGTTGTTCATATTCATGTTAAATACATAGCATTGTTTAAGGGGGAGCTTTCCAAGCTCCTTCCTCTTTTATTTGTTTAATAACTCATATGTTTTGTCATCATCAAAAAGGGGGAGATTGTTGGCCCAAGGTTACAATCAACCCATGTTTAGTGTATTTTGATGATTACAAAACATATTAGTTATTTGTACTAATATAAATTGTTGTTTAAGTGTGTTTCAGGTTTATATATTAAAGAGATGAATTCTTCCCTAAAGGAAGGTACATTGGACTCAAGACAAGTCAAATTGGGCTCAAAGTACAATATTGAAGATCAAGTGAAGCCCATCTTGAAGTCTTGAAGACCTAGAAGTTTGTAAGTTTAGTTTGTTAAAGATTGAATATGTGAAATTTGGCTCTAGGATTTGCACACACATTTGTTTTGTATGTTCTCTTTGTTTTTGAAAATATTTATTTCTAAGTTTATGCCTTGGTTTATACATACATGTACTCAAAGCTTTATATCTTCAAAACGTGTTTAAAACATGTATATAAACAAAGTTCAGCATAACACTTAGTTCCAGAGTTTTTAAAAAATTTTTTTTTAACTCAAAAATCTGCCCAGAAAAGACTATTTCAGGCAGACCGGTCGACCGGCAGTCGACCGGCTGCTGTGTCCGGACATGCACAGGTTGTGCATGTCTGTCGGTCGACCGGACCAACAGACCGGTCGACCGAAAATAGATGGTTGCTCTCTGTATCTTTTCGGTCGACTGGGTCGGTCGACCGATAGAAGGAAACTGTGTTTCCTTTGTTGGATCGGTCGACTGGCAGTCGACCGAAGCTCCAACGGCTCTTTTGCCAGCAGGGACCCGGTCGACCGGCAGTCGACCGGTAGGCCTGCATCAGCCATAACGGCTCTTTCCTCTTTTAGAGTTTCTGAAAATCTGTTTTTGGTTTTCTCTTTTACAGAGTTTTTAGGAGTTGTTGGGACTCTTTTTCTGATCAAATTAGCTGGAAAAATCAGAGTTTTTAACCTATTCTCTCCCTATAAATAGTGGGGAATAGGCCTTAGTTATTTACCAAGAAAAAAATACAAGTTTTCATTGTTTTCAAGAGAAAGAGAAAAATAGTTTAAAGCTTTCATTTCCATTCTTTCAAAATTGGTTTTTTAGTTGTTGTTTGATCTCTAATATCACTCTACAACTGAAGCTTTTCTCACCACACTTCATAGAGCCAAAAATTTCATATTCTTTCTATAGGTGAAGTTGTAAAAGAGTGAGAGTGTTTGTAAAAGAGTGTTGTGGTCTAGTTAAAGATCACTAATTGTAATCCTTGTTCTTGTGGAGACAAGCTCCTCGGTGGAGTTTCTTTGTAAGGTGAAGCTACGGGCTTGAGGTCTTTGGAGGCCTAACTTGTACGGGATCCTAAGGGGATAGTGGAAACCCTTCACGGAGGTGAAGGCGGGGACTAGAGCAACGGGCTCGAACCTCGAAACAAATCATCTTGTTTGCGATTGCCTTGGCGTTCTTCTTGCTTACTTTCTTGCTTTATATCACTTCCAATTTATTGCTTGAGAACTAACCTTTATTTGTGCAATCCTTATTTGTTTACTTTACTTGCTATTTTACTTGTGTGTATTTCATTTCATCATCATACTTGGCATTGATCAATCACACCTCAATACAACACGGTTGCATTGCGCACCTCTAACCCATTTAAGGGGAATTGGGAGGAAGGAGTTCAGAACCTCGCAAGGGGTATTCGGCTCTTAGTCGTGTTTTTGAGAGATTGTTGCATCATTCATTTCATAAGTTTAAAAAGATCATTAGATTAGCAATTACACCTATTCAACCCCCCCTCTAGGTGTATTTCAAAATCATATCCGTCACACTCACAACCCTAACCTTAAGTAAAATTTGACTAGACGTTGGCCCTAGGTTAACTCGGACTCAATAGGAGATTGACCGAAGGAGGAAAATTGTTTGAAATTAACTCTTGTCAAATCGGTGTCTAGGCAGGGGATTGAGGGCCGAAAGCCCGAAGAACGGTGGTTATTTAATTAAGGAACGTCTCTGACGGAAAACCTCCCACCGGTCTTGCCACCTACCTGGCCGATTAGCTTGTGGTTAACGTCGACAGTAGACCTCCTAAGGACAGTCTAAAGTTAGGAGTCGTCTAGATCAAGGCTTACCCTAGATTAGGATTTTTGATTGTTTTTTGATTGATTGGGTGAACTTGTTTGCTGATTGTGCATGCCCGCTTGGTCGAGAGACCCACTTACATCCAGGCTAACTAGAATTAGTTCACCACCCGAGCTCAAGCCGACCCACACATGGCACAACCAATATCACTCCAAGATAGGTTCTATCCAATTAGGACCTCTCTTCCTTCTTGCATCAAGCTTAACGATGAAGGTGTTGACCCATTTGAGCTTAAGCCACAATACATCAACACCCTTCTGAAATTTCATGGACTTGACTCCGAGGATGCATACTTCTTCATAAGGGAATTTGAGGAAGTATGTCTCATGATGAATATTCCTACGTTAGGAAAAGATGACATCAAACTTAGGTTTGTCCCCTTGCTTTGAAGGATTTAGCAAAGAAATGGCTCTACAGTCTAGAGGCCGGTTCTATATCTTCTTGGGATAATTTTGTTAAGGCATTCTTAAAGAAATTTTATCCTGTTCACAAGACTGCATTGATTAGGAAGAATATCCTACAGTTTAAGCAGACAGCCAATGAGCCCTTTTGGAAATACTTCGAACGTTTCAAGGACCTCCTCGCCCAATGCCCTCACCATGGGATAGAGAAATGGCGATTATGCCAAGTTCTATATGATGGATTAGAATATCAAACTAAAACGTTGTTAGAATCCATGTGCCAAGAAGGATTTCTGAAAAAGGACGAAACTGATGGATGGAAATTGTATGAGGAATTAGCTGAAAATACCATCCAATGGGAACCTACTCCTGAAAAATCTAGGACTAATGACCCTACTTCTTCAAAAGGAGGTATCCATTCCATTGAGGCCAACATAGCAACCGATGCTAAGTTAGCTGCTGTTATGCGAAGACTAGAGGCTCTTGAAACTAAAGAGCCAGTCTCTGTGAACCAAGTCAGCCCAACAACTTCGGCGGGCTGTACTTATTGTCAAGATATGAACCATGTGTTCGAGGAATGTCCTGTTTTTATCGCGCATCAAAGCTTGCCCGAACATATGAGTGCGGCCTTCACAAGGCCCACCAACAATCCGCCCGCCAACAATCCATATTCGCCCACCTACAATCCCGGTTGGAGAAACCATCCCAATTTGTCGTGGGGCCAAAGTAATAATGATCAAACTAGGCCAAAATTCTCCAACAATTTCCAAAATCCGCCCTATCAAAATCCTCCACCCTCTTTCCAATATTCACAAATGGAAACAAGGCTCTCCAATCTGGAAAGAAAGGTGGACACTATCGTTAAAAGCAATGACACGCTGGCTCAAGTCTTGACTAGGATAGAGATGCAAATGAATCAGCAAGAAAGGCAAAAGGGTACTCTACCTAGTCAACCATTCCCAAACCCTAGGAACTCTAGTCAAGCTCACTTGGCTGAAGAGAATCATATGAGTCAGTGCAATGCGATTCATACATTGCGGTCGGGAAAACAAGTTGATAACCAAGTATCAACACCATCAAGTTCTAAACAAGCATTCAGCTTGCCTGATCCCACTCCATCCTAACTTAATGCCAACAACACGAAAAAAGACAAGTCAGCCGAAGATATGCACAAGCCCATCGCACCCTACCCAAATAGGCTTAAAGATAAGCAATGTGCACAAATGGATAAGGTACGAGAGATTTTTAATCAAGTCAAGATCAATATACCTCTTCTTGATGCAATTCAACAAGTCCCTAAGTATGCCAAGTTTATTAAGGACATGTGCACAAAGAAGAGAAAGACTAATGTGCCCAAGAAGGTTTTTCTAGCCACTAACATTAGTGAGCTATTGTCTAACCAGATCCCTGTCAAGTATAAGGACCCTGGTTGCCCCACCATCTCTTGCACAATAGGTCAAACTGCAATTAAGCATGCACTTCTTGATTTGGGAGCAAGTATCAACTTACTTCCCTTCTCAGTTTACCAACAACTTGGGTTGGGCGAACTTAGTCCGACTAAGGTTACAATCCAATTGGCTGACCGATCCATAAAAATTCCAAAGGAGAAATTACCGATGTGCTCGTCCAAGTGGGGAGTTTATCTACCCAGTAGATTTTGTTGTTCTGGAGACCGAACCTGTATCCACTGTTCGGTCTCAAACTCCCGTTATCCTAGGGCGTCCGTTCCTTGCAACTGCAAATGCGATCATAAATTGTAGGAATGGATCCATGAGGTTGACTTTTGGAAACATGACTAAAGAGGTCAATGTCTTCAACCTGGAAAACCAATCTCGTAAGATTAAAGACCAAACATTTGAGGTGAACTTCATCGAGAACATTTGTGAAAAAGAAAGTGAAAATGAGTCTCTATTTCTTGACAAGTTATTTGAGGATAAGTGCGATTTTAGTGATAAGATGACACATGTTGAGGATTATAATTTTAAGGTTCCATTTAAAAATGAAGATTTGATCTAAGTATCTTCAAAGAGCCAAGTACTGAAATATCGCATGAGAATATAGTTCAAGAAACTCCGATTGACTTAACTTTCGAAAGTCTCTTTGAAGAAGAACTCCTATGTTTAGATACACCGATTAAGGAGATGTTGGTTAATTATTCACTTCCAGGGAAAAGTGTTGATTTAAGTTTTGAGGAGATGTACGGAACTGAGCTAGAATTTCTCGGCAAGGAAGTTCCAACTGAAAGGTGTGATGAATTTTTGAATAATGGAGGTGGACATATGATGAGGAAGAGCCTAAAGAAGATGAAACTGGGGGGAGAGAAAGTTAAAACAAAAATGTTGGTCTCCCCATTGTGCCTTATAAAGAGAACCCATTGGAATGATGGGAAACGAGCTAGAGGGATGAATCCTAAGCAGCTCTAGGTGAGAGTGATACATGTGTTGTACATATTATGGTATACTATTATTCTTTTCCTCTCTTTACATTTTTCTTCATGCATTCATGCATTTCATACATTGAGGACAATGCATGAGATAAGTGTGGGGGAGGGTTTACTAACATAGAAAAGATTAATTAATAAAAAAAAAATATTTTCTCTTTATTTGTTCTAACATATAAAAAAAAAACTTATAAAAAGGAAATATTTTGACTTATTTTTTGAAAGAAATCTAAGTTAGTTTTAAGGATTAGGAAAATCATGATTAGGATTTCTAAAAACTTGGTCAAAATAAATAAATTGTTTAATTTTTAGGTATAGGAGAGAAATTGAATAATTAATTAGTCTTGATTTTTACCTTAATGAAATGTGCATACCAAATGCATATCTAGGATTCTAAGACAAAGACCTTGTGCCTCATAAAAAAAATAATAATAATAATAATAATAATATCACCAATTAAGCTGATACATGTGCCTCAAGAAGCATAAGTATTCATGCCTAAAGGTGAGTAAAATAAAGTCCTTAGTTTTGGGGCCTAGTTCACTCGAATTTGAGTCCGCGGGGTGTTTTCTCACCTGGTGCCCTAAAGCCAACCGGTTTGGGAGCCACCGACTTTAAGTTCGTTACATGGGTGGATTAGAAAGCCTAAGAAGACTAAGAAATATAATATATGTATTAACACATCTATTAGTCAATTAGTTAGGTATGAGGGCCTCAAGAAGCCTTGATACTTATACGAAAGAAAATTAGATGAGTTATACATGCCAAAAAAAAAAAAAATTATATTAACACATCTAATAGTCAATTAGTTAGGTATAAAGGCCTCAAGAAGCCTTGATACTTACACGAAAGAAAATTAGATGATGTTATAAAAATAATAAAGAGGCATGAGAGTCCAAGTTAAGGAATTCCTAGATTCACAAGGGTGCGTATGACTTTTGGTAATGAAAAAGACTATATTAGAAATTCAATGTTAATCCTTACCTAAAATGAATAAAAATTGACTTTATAAAGACTAGGTTTGAAGAATGAATAAAATTGAGGATCCTAAAACTTATAGACTACTTAGTCTCTTCAAATATAATTCAAATATTTTCCTTTTTATGGATTTTGTGGGTGCAATCCGCTGAAAACCCTCACGAGACAACACTCGTCCTCTAGGGTAACCTAAAGGTTTAACGGCTTGTTGCACGTGCTAAGTGCAATCGTGATTCCTACGAAAGTGAGTTAGGTTAGATTAACTTTTCTTTTCTTTTTCTTTTTCTTTGTTTTTACTCGAGGACGAGCAAAAAGATAAGTGTGGGGGTGTGATAGGTAGTGAAAAATGCATAATTGACATCATATATACCATGGCATTTGCACATTTATTCATATTATAATGCACAATTATTAATATTTCTTTATTTAATACGTGCAGGCCTCAAATTATCAATTTAATAAAGAATAAAGCTTAAAGAGCCCAAAAGCCCAGATCCAAGCCATGTTTGAAGCCCAGGTGAAGAAGCGCAAATACAAAGATTCAAAATGCAAATACAAGGGCTAAAAATTGCAAATATCAGAGATAAGGGAAGGATAGACTTCTATCCAACCCTAAACACTTGCAGATGAGGATAAAAGCCCAAGATAAAGAAGAATTTCGTGGAAAGAGGATTTAAAGAAATCTGGTTTAAGGGTAACTTGATTACTAAGTTATCTCGAAAATCCAGATTAAAAGGCCAGGATCACACTTCTAGAAGCAGGCGCCCATTTGGACGGACCAGGAGAGGCCACGCGCCGAAGCGCGTGGCCAGAAGACACCAAAGTGCCGCGGAAACGCGGCAAAAGCCGCGCATCCGCAGCAGTTTGGATAGAGATGGGTACCAGATTTCGTTGGCACTTCTATCCGGGACTCCTCTACATTCTGCACTATAAATATCCGTGCAGTCGCAACAGGGAGGGGCATGCAGAGACGATTAGGGTTTTTCTTTAGCCACTTTTATTTCAAAGTTGTAATTTTTATTTTCATGCTCGTTGTGGTAGAAGAAGGAACTTTGTAATTGGAGATCTCATCTGCAATAAAGGTTACTTTCTTTTGCACATTTAATTCTTGTTATTTTATTTTCTCTGTTTTTATTCTCTTCGATTTCATCTGTGATCTCGTGTTTTCTTTCTTCTTCTTTTCTTCTAATCAAAAATTAAAAAAATAATAATAAATTAAAAAAAAATGATGTCCAACTAATTCTTTGTATGGTTTGCTGATCACTTAAGCAACCCTAAGGCAAGTAGGATTTGAATCGATTGATGACCATCCATTAGAAACCCTAGGTTTAGTAATTGTTTTTCTTGAAGATAAAACTGATAACTAGATCTATTAATCTAGGTTGCACATTTAAAGGACTCCTCATGACTTCATGCTTAAGAACTAGGACAGCCTAAATTTAAGATTAATCTTTTCTTAAGCTGTACTTAGATGTTAGGATGAAACTTGTTTAGTTTTTAATAATGTAACTTAGTTATAATCTAGTATCGTATTTTCTTACTTGAATCACTCTTAATAACCTAGGGTAAATCACATTTATCTCAAGATGAAATTCAACATCCAAGACTTGCATAGTGGGTTGTGGTAGTAGATCAGTAAAACCATGCTTCTTAATCCATATTCTCTTCAAATCTAATCTCTTCTGTGTTTACTCAAAGCATACGAGGAATCGGCCGAAAAGCTTGCATCGCATCCTTCCCTGAGGATCACGACCCGCTTGAAGCCCTTGCTACAGCGGATTCGCATTGAGACTAAGAAATCTGAACTTCACTTCTTTATTCTTTAAAATCTCAATCAACTACAATTTAATTTCATTGGTATCATAATTTATTTTATTGACTTCAAGAAATTTCGAAAAAATAATTAAAAGTGGTTTGTAAATTTTTTTGATATATATTGCCTATATGCGAGAGGAGCTTAACATCTTCTCCATATATAGATTCATGTTGAGTGTATCTCATATTGACGAGATAGACCTCTTTTCTTTATGTGGTATACGTCTGTAAGGGGAGCTTAACATCTCCACTTATATATTGTATATTATACTTTATGTGAATTAGGGTCTAGTCATCCCTTCTCTATGTAATGCATGTATGCAGGGGGAGCTAACTTTACGTCTCTCCTCTTCATGAATGTATATCGCATATACATCTTTATTGTTTGATTATCCTCACCCCTTTATTGATGAATTGACAAAAAGGGGAGAAGAATTTTGAGAGTTTATATATGCATGTTTATATCTTTGTTAATGCATATATGTTTTGTTTAGTTTATGGACTTTATTGAATATCTTTATTGTTTATTATTATGCATGAGTTAAGGGGGAGCTTCTATGAAGCTTATCTTTAATCCATGCATATATAACTCCATGAGTTTTGTCATCATCAAAAAGGGAGAGATTGTGGCCCAAAGGTCCATCACTCTAGTTTTGATAATGATTAACTTATATAGTTATTGTACTAATGATTTTGTATTTATATAGTTTCAGTTTTGCTATCAAGATCTTAGTAGGTGTCTAGCTTCAACAAAGGAGTTTTGGAGCTAACACATGATGATTCAAGAGCACGCGCGTCAAGATCGCATCTAGCACTCGGTTGGAGTCAAGCTTTTGGATCGTGTTTGGATCGAGTCGGCTTGGAAAAAGAGTTCTACAAGAAGACTTCGGCTTGTGTTTAGTTTAATTGTATTAGATCTTGTGCAAAGATAAATAGTGTTGATATGCTCAAGTTCGCACACACACAAGTTCGATATGTTTGGTTTTCAGTTTAACCGATTTTGGATTTCGAATAGACATATATGTGGTTTTCATGAATAGATAGAATCAAAATAAGTTTACATGGTTTAATATATATAGACTTCATCTATATACATATATACTTCATATATTTAGAAAACTTATTTTGATGATTCTATTCATGTGTTTAGAATTTTGAAATTAACAAAACCTATTTTTGGATTTCATGTCAAAAATGTAGATATATCTTTCACATGTGTATTGGATTCTATCCACACACAATATGCTTCAAATTGTTTTAATATCATGTTTTTGTATTTATGCAAGTTTTGGAGAAAACGATTTTTTATTTCAAAATTCAAGTTTTGGAAAATACAGTTTTTGTTTAAGGTCAAATATTTTATATCACAAAAATAGTTCAAATAATTTGCAATATGTGTTGTTTTTGGTCACCATATTTGTTATTCAAATATCTTAGAAGAACTTATTTTTGTGAAATTATAGGATTTTATGGGATTTTATTGGACATAAATGTCTAAGTTTCTAGTTCTGAAATTGCTGCCATAACACTGCTGGCGGTCGACCGGACCGGTCGACCGATGTGCACGAAACGTGCACAAGGGCCAGTGTAACGCCCCGATCCCAATGATACGGGAACGTCACTGCAACGCATATACGTAGGTCAGATGGTGCCCCCACGTATATACGCTAAGCATTAAGTACAACAAGTATCAGAGTACAACACACAGCGTGGTATATTCATATGCCATCTTACAAAATATAAATACAAAGTTGCACAAGTTATGATAAGCAAAATCACTTTACAAGTGTCCTTTATCACAACCCAAGTCCAAAAGAACGATATACAATCAAAAATACAAAAGTGCTCACGTAAGGATGGAGATCCGTGAACCAAAAAGAAGTGTCGGGCAGGGTAGATCTAGAGCTGGTCAGCCTGCTCTCCTAGGTAAGCCAAGTCCTCTGTGGAAGGCTCCACTTCGTTCCAAGCCTCAGAATCTGAATATGCAAATCCAAAGGGTCAAGACATAATACAACAAATAAAAGATAGCCAAGTGGCAAGGATCATGAATAGAGAAAATGGAATAGTACTAAGTAACAATGTATGACAAGAGATGTAAACTAAGAAAGATAAAGTCATATGCAATAAATCTACAAATAATGTCTTATTATTATTACTTGTCTTACTGTGATATCTAGCTATGTGACCCAGCGTCCCAGAGCACATAGATCCATATCCTAGTGAAACAAGGTTGTTATTGGAAACAGCGGTTGTATCGACGAACTATGTTTACAGTGGGTCCCGTGCATGCCCGGGACCACGGCCCAGTATTGTTCCGTTGCTTGAAGACGGAACCTGCCGCTAGGCTAACAGGAGGGTCTTATGTATGCCCTTGTCATGACAGTAAACAGGAAAGGGAGGAAGCACTCCCCTCGGTCCCCTGGAGTACCGCAGGTAAGACCGGAAAATATAGTGCACAACCTAATACCACTGTAAACACGAACACATATCGATATTCCGCATATTTCCCCCTGTCCCCATGTAAGTTGGTATATTTTATATAAAGGTCGGGTATATCATGCTTGGTGTTTGAGTGATAGCATGAGGGGGAGGTGATATTTCATATTTAACATGTATGGAATAGCAATATGTAACATGAGTCATGAGGCATAATAAAGCAAGATCCATCAGGTAGTAAGTCATGCAGTACAGGTATGAAGCATAAACAAGGCTAAAACAGCATACATATATCAGGGGAATATCAAAAATTAGAAAGGAAGGGAGTCTGAAAATCTGTCCCAGGATTTGGCCTAACGGTCGACCTCCGGTCGACTGCCGGTCGACTGGGATTTACAAAGGCGGTCGAGTGCCGGTCGACTGCCGGTCGACCGTACAAAGTGCGTGAGCTCCAGGTTTTGGCCGGTCGACTGTCGGTCGACTGGTCCACACCTAAATCCTAAGCCGGTCGAGTGGTCGGTCGACTGCCGGTCGACCGCCAACTCAAAATTGTGCACGCTGTGCACGTCGGTAGAGTGATCGGTCGACTGCCGGTCGACCGATCCTCTGGAATTTGCTGCTGTTAAGGCAGAAAAATCAGATTTCACCTTGGTTGGTTCTATCAGTCTAAAAATAGGATTTTTGTGGCACTAGAGGACCTGATCTACTACTACAAGTACACCAGAACAGGGTCTAGCTTTGGTGTGTGATATATTGACATGAGAGGTTGGATTTGAGCTTAGATGACCTAAAAATTGGATTTTTATGTTATAGGTGTACATGGATCTCTACCCTAAGCATGTGGAGTGTTAACTAGGTCTTGGTGAGTAAGAAACTCACTAGGATAGGTTGGATTTGAGTCTTGATCCAAGGTAGAGAAGATGGCTCCAATCCACACTAGATGTTGAAGCTAGGGTTGAAGAATTCCCCTTGGTGTTGTCTTGGGAAGTGGTGTTGAATCTGAGCTCCCTTGATGAAGCCCTAGATGAAAACCCTTGAGATCTTGAGGTGGAAGTGAAGGGATTTGGGTGATTTTGGAGCTAGGGTTTGTTGAGGAAGGAGAAGGGAATTTTGAAGAAGATTTCTTCTCTTGGTGAAGAAATGAGAAAAAGGGCAATTTGCAAATGACAATGCATATATAGGTTTGTGATTTTTGTAAAGGGAGAGGAATTAAAGTGAAAGGGAAGGGTTTTCTTGCAAAAAGAAGGGGTGAGGTGTCCCCTCCCTTGCCACTTGGCCGGCCATGAGAAGGAGAGAGAGTTAGTGGGGTTAGGTGAAGTGTGTGAGTGGGAAATGAGGTGGAAATGAAGTGGAAAAGGAATTTTGCAAATTTTGGAAAAATGCCCGAAATTCAAGTATCTCGGATTGGTCTAAAAATTTTACCAAAAATCAAGAAAAATATTTGAAGACTCATGGTGAAATTCGTTTGAAGAAATACTGTATAGATTTTTAATTAAAAATCCCGGAATCAGTAATTTACCGACTCCGAAAGGATTTTCATAAATTTATAAAATTCTCAGAAAAAGAGTATAAGTAAGAAATATGATTCTAAGCAATAAAGTCTAAAGGACTTTCTAAAAATCCTAACAGTTTGGAAGATAAAAATTCGGAAATCGGCCAGCGGTACTGGCCGACACCGGTTTCGGAGAAATTCATTTTAATTCCAGAAAATTCCAGAAAATCACATAAAATCTAAAATATTGGAAAATGATATTGGAATTGAAATGGTCAAATACGGATGGTAAGTCGGAAAATACGATCGAAAGACTGAATACGTAACTATGCACGTATCCGGGAGAGGGGTATTACAATCTACCCACCTTACAAAAATTTCGTCCTCGAAATTTCATAAGGTGAAAGATAACAGGAAAAGCAACAGATAGATATGGATACAAGAAAGATAATGATAAAGAAGAGTAGAAGAAAAGAGTCTTACCCAATCAAGATGTGAAAAGTTAAGGATAACGCTCCCGGATAACGTCCTCACGCTCCCAAGTGGCCTCTCCTGGCGCATGCCTGTTCCATGACACCAATACCAATGGAATAGCTCTGTTCTTCAGTGTCTTGACACTCCTGTCCAGAATGGCCAACGGCTGCTCTTGGTATGATAAATCAGGTTGTAACTCCAGCTCAGAATGATCCAGAATATGGCTGTCATCCCTGACATACTTCCTCAACTGAGACACGTGGAAGACATTATGCACCCCGTCCAAAGATGGCGGTAATGCCAATCTATAGGACATATCTCCCACACGATCCAGGATCTCGAATGGGCCAATATATCTCGGACTCAGCTTCCCACGTGTACCGAACCGGATTACACCCTTGGTAGGTGATATCTTCAAGAACACATGATCTCCGGTCTGGAATTCCAATGGCCTCCTCCGAGTGTCTGCCCAACTCTTCTGTCTACTCTGAGCAGCCCTGAGATGATCTCTGATAACCCTGACCTTCTCTGTCGTCTGTATCAGGATCTCTGGTCCCAAAAGACTCCTCTCACCGACTTCATCCCAACAAATCGGTGATCGGCACTTCCTACCATACAATGCCTCAAAGGGTGCCATCTTAATACTTGCCTGGTAGCTGTTGTTATATGAAAACTCAGCCAAGTGAAGATGGTCTTCCCAAGATCCCCCAAAGTCAATCATGCAAGCCCTCAACATATCTTCAAGGATCTGGATAGTCCTCTCAGATTGTCCGTCTGTCTGAGGATGATAAGAAGTACTGAATTTCAGACGAGTTCCCAGACTTTCTTGGAGACTCTCCCAGAAATGAGATCTGAATCTGGTGTCTCTATCTGACACAATACTAACTGGAACTCCATGCAGACGAACCACCTCCTTCACATACTTATCTGCCAGAACCTCTGTCGCCTGGCCTACCCTGAATGGTATGAAGTGAGCTGACTTGGTGAGGCGATCAACTATCACCCACACCGCATTATTACCCCTGGGACTCCGAGGCAATGCCGACACGAAGTCCATGGTGATGTGCTCCCATTTCCACTCGGGTATCGGCAAAGGTTGAAGAAGTCCAGCGATCTCTGATGCTCGATCTTAATCTGCTGACAAACCAAGCACTTAGCAACAAACTGGGCTATCTCCCTCTTCATAGCATTCCACCAAAAGTGCTTCTTCAGGTCCTGGTACATCTTGTTTCCTCCTGGATGTATAGAATAAGCTGAACTGTGAGCTTCCTCAAAATCTTCTGTCTGACTTCTCCCTGGGGAACACAAAGTCTATCTCCAAAATACAATGCACCATCTGGATGAATGCAAATATCAGTCCTCAATCCAGCCTCCACCTGAGCTCTGAATGTCTGCAATCTGGGGTCCTCTTTCTGAGCTCCCTTGATCTCCTCTATCAATGATGACTGGATCTGTAAAGTCATAAGCTGCCCTGCCTTATCACCTCCTTGCACCAACATCAAATCCAATCTGATGAATTCCTGAATCAACTCCCTCTGCTGCGTGAGGTGGACTAGCACTCTGTTCTCTGGCATCCTGCTCAGTGCATCCGGTACGGTATTGACTTTGCCTGGATGATACTGTAAGTCAATATCGTAGTCCGCCATAAGCTCCAACCACCTCCTCTGCCTCATATTTAACTCCTTCTGTGAGAAAATATACTTGAGGCTCTTGTGGTCTGTGTATATCAACACTTTGTCTCCCAGAAGGTAGTGTCTCCAGATCTTCAAAGCAAATATCACAGCTGCCAACTCCAAGTCATGAGTTGGGTAATTCCTCTCATGAGGCTTCAACTGCCTAGATGCATATGCTATAACATGATCATGTTGCATAAGCACACACCCCAGGCCTTTACCTGATGCATCACAGAAAATGACCATCCCTCCTCTTCCTGAAGGAGTCCTCAAGATTGGGGCTGTGATAAGCCTCTGCTTCAACTGCTCAAATGCTGCATCACAATCTTCTGTCCATAAGTATCTCTCCCCTTTCCTGGTGAGCCTGGTCAGCGGAGCTGCAAGTCTAGAGAAATCCTGGACAAAGCGTCTGTAATATCCGGCTAGTCCAAGAAAGCTCTTTATCTTGGTCACCGTCTTCGGAACTGGCCAATTCTGCACTGCCTGGACTTTACTAGGATCAACTGAAATTCCTTCTGCTGAAACTATGTGTCCAAGGAAAGCTATGCTATCCAACCAGAATTCACACTTGCTCCTCTTGGCATGAAGCTGCTCTTGCTGAAGGGTCTGTAACACAATCCTCAAGTGCTCTGCATGCTCCTTCTCATTCCTTGAATAGATCAGGATGTCATCTATGAATACAACTACAAACTGATCTAGGTAAGGGGAGAACACCCGATTCATCAAATCCATGAAAACCGCAGGGGCATTGGTGACTCCGAAAGGCATAACTAGAAATTCATAGTGGCCATATCGGGTCCTGAATGCAGTCTTCGGAACATCCTCCTTCTTCACCCTCAGCTGATGGTAACCCGACTGCAAATCTAACTTAGAAAATACACGGGCTCCGTGGAGCTGATCAAATAAATCATCAATCGGGGCAAGGGATACTTGTTCTTGATGGTGACCTGTTCAACTCCCTATAATCAATACAAAGCCTCTTACCACCATCCTTCTTACTCGCCAAGAGTACTGGAGCTCCCCATGGTGAAGTGCTCGGCCGAATCAATCCCTTGTCCGAATACTCCTGCAGCTGCTTCTTCAGGATCTCCAACTCCGTCGGTGCCATCCTGTATGGAGCCTTAGATATAGCAGCTGTCCCTGGAATTGTATCAATGGAGAACTCCACTATCCTCTCCGGTGGAAGTCCTGAAATCTCAGCAAAGACTTCTGGAAATTCACCACACTGGCACTCCCTTCAGAACCTCCGAAGTGGTCATCTGAATCTCCTTCTTAGCAGGCTTCACCTCTCCACTAAACTGGAACTCCGGCTGATGAGGGATTCTGAAATTGATCCTCCTCCCTCTACAGTCGATCACAGCATAGTACTGACTGAGCCAAGTCATGCCTAAGATCACGTCGTACCCTTTGGTGTCTAGTACGAGCATATCTATGGCCAAGATCTTCCCACAAAGCTCCACTGGACAGTCAGCACAAACTCTAGAAGATACAACTACCCCATTCCCGGTACTTATCTCCCACTTGTGGTCTAAAGCCTTAACAGGTATAGAATGAACAGCCACAAAATGGTCGGAGATATAACAGTGGGATGCACCTGAATTGAAGAGAGCGAGAACGGGTATAGAATGAACTCTGATGTTACCTGTAATCACCTCCTCTGAAGCCTCAGCCTCCTCCGCTGACAGGTTGTAGGCCTGACCTCTACCACGTCCTGCTGCCGTCCTGGCTCCTCTCTGCACTGGGCGAACAACATGCGGTGGAGGAAGGGGAAGAGCTCTCCTCATCACTGGTCCTGGTGCCTCTGCCCAACTGGCCCTGGTAGTACCCTCTGTACATTCTGCCCTTGAGGTGCCGGCAAGGTTTGATTAGCAAACCCCACTCTCCTGTGCGGACAGGTCTCCACGGCATGGTCTCGTGCTCCACACACCAAACACCATCCGTTTGCCCTCCGGCAATCCTGCTGAGAGTGTCCTGGCTTCTGGCAAAAGTTGCAGATAAGACCTGGTCGAGCCATCTGGTAAGGAACTGCCCTGAATGGTTGCCTGGCCTGGACCTTCGCTGCTCTGGATGGTCCTCCTCTGCCCACCGGTACAAACGGCCTCTTCATGGCCTGGTTCTCTTGCTTCTTCTGAAACCCACGCTCCACCTCTCGAGCGATGGTGAGAACCTCAGCATAGGTCTTCAGCTGCTGGGGCATCAGAAACATCTGGATCTCCATCTGTAAACCCTGCTGAAACCTGCTTGCCCTCTTCTCTTCATCTGACACCATGTAAGGGGCAAAGCGACTCAGCCTGAGAAATTCTGCAGCATACTCATCTACGGATCTGTTCCCCTGTTGAAGCCTGATGAATTGCTCCTCCATATCTTTCTGAGCAGTGGCGGGAAAGAACCTGCTATAAAAGCTCTTGGAGAACGTATCCCAAGAGATAGGCTCCTTCAAGCGAGCCTCCTCTGCAAGCCACCAAGTCCTGGCTATGTCCTTCAGCTGGATCTTTGTAACCTCCACTTGGTTCTCCTTAGGCACCCTGGCGGCGTTCAGCAGATCGGTGGTGTCTGTCAACCACTGTTCAGCCTCCAATGGTCTCTCGACTCCCGTGAATACGGCCGGTTGCAGCCGCCGAAAGTCTGACACGTTCCCAGGCCTTTGCTCCTTCGGAGCTGCCAACTCCTGCCTGAGGAGCTCAGTCTGCTGCTGCTGATTCTCCATCTGCTGTTGCTGGTTTCCCAGCATAGTCTGAATGATCCTCAGGACATCAGCACCCTCTCCTCCTACGGGTCCATTCGGTACTTGCCCGACATTGTTGCGACCCGAACGTCTCTCCATACCGAAAGGGATAAGATCTGGAATTGGAAACAAAGGGGAGGAGTTTAGGATACGAGGAGTGAATCAAGGACGAAGTCAAGAAGGACTATATAACTTTGTACATTGTAGTTGGCATTAGCAAATCACTAGAATTTGCCACTTGGTTGTACTTTTAGGTTTGAGAGCCTAGGCTCTGATACCAACCTGTAACGCCCCGATCCCAATGATACGGGAACGTCACTGCAACGCATATACGTAGGTCAGATGGTGCCCCCACGTATATACGCTAAGCATTAAGTACAACAAGTATCAGAGTACAACACACAGCGTGGTATATTCATATGCCATCTTACAAAATATAAATACAAAGTTGCACAAGTTATGATAAGCAAAATCACTTTACAAGTGTCCTTTATCACAACCCAAGTCCAAAAGAACGATATACAATCAAAAATACAAAAGTGCTCACGTAAGGATGGAGATCCGTGAACCAAAAGAAGTGTCGGGCAGGGTAGATCTAGAGCTGGTCAGCCTGCTCTCCTAGGTAAGCCAAGTCCTCTGTGGAAGGCTCCACTTCGTTCCAAGCCTCAGAATCTGAATATGCAAATCCAAAGGGTCAAGACATAATACAACAAATAAAAGATAGCCAAGTGGCAAGGATCATGAATAGAGAAAATGGAATAGTACTAAGTAACAATGTATGACAAGAGATGTAAACTAAGAAAGATAAAGTCATATGCAATAAATCTACAAATAATGTCTTATTATTATTACTTGTCTTACTGTGATATCTAGCTATGTGACCCAGCGTCCCAGAGCACATAGATCCATATCCTAGTGAAACAAGGTTGTTATTGGAAACAGCGGTTGTATCGACGAACTATGTTTACAGTGGGTCCCGTGCATGCCCGGGACCACGGCCCAGTATTGTTCCGTTGCTTGAAGACGGAACCTGCCGCTAGGCTAACAGGAGGGTCTTATGTATGCCCTTGTCATGACAGTAAACAGGAAAGGGAGGAAGCACTCCCCTCGGTCCCCTGGAGTACCGCAGGTAAGACCGGAAAATATAGTGCACAACCTAATACCACTGTAAACACGAACACATATCGATATTCCGCATATTTCCCCCTGTCCCCATGTAAGTTGGTATATTTTATATAAAGGTCGGGTATATCATGCTTGGTGTTTGAGTGATAGCATGAGGGGGAGGTGATATTTCATATTTAACATGATATGGAATAGCAATATGTAACATGAGTCATGAGGCATAATAAAGCAAGATCCATCAGGTAGTAAGTCATGCAGTACAGGTATGAAGCATAAACAAGGCTAAAACAGCATACATATATCAGGGGAATATCAAAAATTAGAAAGGAAGGGAGTCTGAAAATCTGTCCCAGGATTTGGCCTAACGGTCGACCTCCGGTCGACTGCCGGTCGACTGGGATTTACAAAGGCGGTCGAGTGCCGGTCGACTGCCGGTCGACCGTACAAAGTGCGTGAGCTCCAGGTTTGGCCGGTCGACTGTCGGTCGACTGGTCCACACCTAAATCCTAAGCCGGTCGAGTGGTCGGTCGACTGCCGGTCGACCGCCAACTCAAAATTGTGCACGCTGTGCACGTCGGTAGAGTGATCGGTCGACTGCCGGTCGACCGATCCTCTGGAATTTGCTGCTGTTAAGGCAGAAAAATCAGATTTCACCTTGGTTGGTTCTATCAGTCTAAAAATAGGATTTTTGTGGCACTAGAGGACCTGATCTACTACTACAAGTACACCAGAACAGGGTCTAGCTTTGGTGTGTGATATATTGACATGAGAGGTTGGATTTGAGCTTAGATGACCTAAAAATTGGATTTTTATGTTATAGGTGTACATGGATCTCTACCCTAAGCATGTGGAGTGTTAACTAGGTCTTGGTGAGTAAGAAACTCACTAGGATAGGTTGGATTTGAGTCTTGATCCAAGGTAGAGAAGATGGCTCCAATCCACACTAGATGTTGAAGCTAGGGTTGAAGAATTCCCCTTTGGTGTTGTCTGGGAGGTGGTGGTTGAATCTGAGCTCCCTTGATGAAGCCCTAGATGAAAACCTTGAGATCTTGAGGTGGAAGTGAAGGGATTTGGGTGATTTGGAGCTAGGGTTTGTTGAGGAAGGAGAAGGGAATTTGAAGAAGATTTCTTCTCTGGTGAAGAAATGAGAAAAAGGGCAATTTGCAAATGACAATGCATATATAGGTTTGTGATTTTTGTAAAGGGAGAGGAATTAAAGTGAAAGGGAAGGGTTTTCTTGCAAAAAGAAGGGGTGAGGTGTCCCCTCCTTGCCACTTGGCCGGCCATGAGAAGGAGAGAGAGTTAGTGGGGTTAGGTGAAGTGTGTGAGTGGGAAATGAGGTGGAAATGAAGTGGAAAAGGAATTTTGCAAATTTTGGAAAAATGCCCGAAATTCAAGTATCTCGGATTGGTCTGAAAATTTTACCAAAAATCAAGAAAAATATTTGAAGACTCATGGTGAAATTCGTTTGAAGAAATACTGTATAGATTTTTAATTAAAAATCCCGGAATCAGTAATTTACCGACTCGAAAGGATTTTATAAATTTATAAAATTCTCAGAAAAAGAGTAAAAGTAAGAAATATGATTCTAAGCAATAAAGTCTAAAGGACTTTCTAAAAATTCCTAACAGTTTGGAAGATAAAAATTCGGAAATCGGCCAGCGGTACTGGCCGACACCGGTTTCGGAGAAATTCATTTTAATTCCAGAAAATTCCAGAAAATCACATAAAATCTAAAATATTGGAAAATGATATTGGAATTGAAATTGGTCAAATACGGATGGTAAGTCGGAAAATACGATCGAAAGACTGAATACGTAACTATGCACGTATTCCGGGAGAGGGGTATTACAGCCAGCCTAGTAGGCCGGTCAACCGCGCGGTCGACCAACTGAAAGTACCCCACTCTCGGGTACTGCCGGTCGACCGGGCGGTCGACCGACAGGTTGTGCCCGGTGGACCGGAGGCACAACGGTCAGAAATATGATCGACCGGCCGGTCGACCGAAAGGGCATTCTGGACATTTCTGGCTACAACGGCTAGAATTTTGAGAGGCTATAAATAAGCCATCTCCTGGGCTGTTTTCAACAAGATTTTAGAGAGCTATTTTGCCATTTTTTTCAAGAGTTTTGCAGTAAGTTTTTAGAAGAGTTTTTGTACTAAAAAGATTTATTTTTATTTTGTTTTCAAGGGTTGGAAAAATCAAAGAAAAATAGAGTTTTCGGGAAATTGTTTTTAGATCTTTATTCTTATCTCTATGTAGTATTTTTCTCAAGTATTTTTCTTTGTGATTTTGATTTTCAAACACCTTGTTTTCTCACACTTGAGCTATCATATCTATCCTATCTATAGGATCTTATTTTTGTGAGAAAAATTATTTGTGGTCTATTGTGATCACCAAGAGTTATAATCTTTCTTTGCTTTGGCTTTGTGTCTTGTCCCTCTTGTGTAAAGGTGATTGAGATTGTGGTTGGGCTTTGTGCCTTTATCCCTCTTGTGTAGAGATTGTGGTAGAGTTGGCTTTGTGCCTTTATCCCTCTTGTGTAGAGGTGATTGTTGTTTTGGCTTTATGCCTTACCTCTTGTGTAGAGGTGGTTGTGTTGAAGAGAGGAGTTTTGTACACCTAACTTTGTAATTGCAAATTTCTCGGTGGAGGTTCCCTTTGTGGAGGTCCTGTGTGGACGTAGTGGAAATCCTTCTGTGTGAAGGCGAGGACGTAGAGCAGTGGCTCAAGGCTCGAAATATTTCTTGGTGTTTACGTTTGATCCACTATCTCTTAACTCTATCTCTCTTGCATCTTGTATTGCTTCATATTATTCATATCTCATACATGTTTGGTATTATTTGTGTGCTCATACTTGTGTTGAACCAAAAGAGCTTCATATAACACCTCAACTCTTATTTAGAGGAATCTAGAGGAGATAGTCCAAAGCCTATCACTAGGAATTCGACTACACTCTTTGGTTACACATTGTGTGTTGCAATTAGTTTTTAATTCCGCATCATTTATCATTAGATTAGCTATCACACCTATTCACCCCCTCCCTCTCGGTGTATTTTCACTTACTACATATCTCACTCAAATCCCACATTAAAGACAATAAACTAATCAACCTCGTGCATCTTTTCCCCCACCTCAATTGACAGAATTTTCTAATCAAGATTAATTAATTAACTAATCATAAACAAATTTTTAATTAACCTACTAACTATTCATTAAAGTATAATGTCATACTAAAAAAATATGCAACTTCAATGAAAGTCACATGCTTTGTACAGTACAATTGTTGGCCCAAGGTTACAATCAACCGGTTTTTGAGTTTTGATGATTACAAAACATATATAGTTATTTGTACTAATCATTTTTAGTGTTTAAGTATGTTTCAGGGTTCTAAGGGTTCATGTTGTGTTCTTCCTAAAGTTGACTCAATTCGGATCGTTTGACTCAAGACGTCTCAAATCGGGTTCAAGGATTCAAGCTATACATCATTCTATGGAGAAGCCCCTATTTGAAGACCTTGTAGTCACCTAGAATCTTTGTAAGAATTAGTTTGTTAAAGAATGAGGTTATGTTAAGTTGGCTCAAGAAAACACCCATACACCTTCACTTTTCAAAATACCGTTTTTGTTTTGGGAAATTGATTTAGGATCATGTCTTGATAGGTTTTACATGACTCAAATTTTTTATAATTTTATATCTTGTTTATATCATGTATACCTACCCTTATAGCATGATACTTAATCATATATCCTTACAAAATTATTTTGAAAATGTTTCAAAGTTCATATAATTTTCTATAAAAATCCTGTTTTAGGCCTGTCGGTCGACCGGGCCGGTCGACCGGATCCATTTCAGGTTGATCAGTCGACCGGCCGGTCGACCGAGCCTTGTGGTCAGGGCGTGCACGTTTGTGCACGTCTGTCGGTCGACCGACCGGTCGACCGACTGGAAGCATTTTGCTCTCGGGTTTTGTCGGTCGACCGGGCCGGTCGACCGACAGAACAAAGAGAAATTTTTCTTTGGCTTCCGGTCGACCGACCGGTCGACCGAGTCCAACGGCTAGTTTGCTAATGGATTGTCGATCGACCGGGCCGGTCGACCGACAGCCGCCTACAGCCCCTAACGGCTACTTTTCTGATTTCTGGTTTCTTGATTTGATTGGGATTTGTGTGTCAGCTATTTCTGAAATTTTGGGGGCTACTTCCTGACCTAATAAACTAGTTTTAATGATGATTAGATTTCCTCTAATCCCTATAAATAGAAGGGATTGGTCATTTGCAAAATACAAGAAAAATTCCTAGTTTTCAAGTTTCCAAAAGAAAGAAAAAGTTTTCAAAAGCTTTCAATTCTCTAAGTGCATTCTTGGCTATTTGTTTTCAGTTGTTTTTCAAGCAATTTTTCTTACTTCACAACTGAATTTTTCTCACTACACTTCTTGAGCCAAAAATCCTCCTCATTCTATAAGGAAGTTGTAAAAGAGAAGTTTGTGATCCCTTGTTGATCACTTGGTTACTTGTTCCTTCTTGTGTTGTGATCCCTCTTTGGTAGAGGATTGGATTGGTGGAGTTCGGTACTCCGGTCTTCGGTAGACCTCTTGTAATTGGTGGAGTTCGGTACTCCGGTCTTCGGTAGACCTTTGTAATTTCCTCGGTGGATATAGTGGAAACCCTTCACGGTGGTGAAGGCGGGGACGTAGAGCGGGGCTCGAACCTCGAAACAAATCCTTTGTGTTTGCAATTGATTTTCTTATTGCTCTTTTTGCTCTACATTTCTAGCTTGTGATATATCTTGTGTGCACTTCATTATTGCATCCATCTCATCACTTGCATTTCTCGGTCTTTACTCATCACAACAAGAAAGCAATTACGCGCCTCAACTCATAATTTAAAGGAATCAAAGAGGAGAAGTTCTAGAGCCCTTCACGGGAAATTCAGCTTCAATTCTTGTTTTGAGTGACCATTTGCATCATATATTCATACTTGTTTAAAAAGATCATTAGATTAGCATTAACACCTATTCACCCCCCTCTAGGTGTTTTTCAATTAGTATCAGAGCTTTGGTCTCTCGGCTCTTGGCTTAACAACCTTAGAGAGATCCTTTATTGCTAATCATTTTATTCATTTTTCCTCCTCATTCACTTAGTAAAAATGGCCGAAGGAATTAAGACCCCACCCAAATTTGATGGCCTTAACTTTCCATATGGAAGGTTAAGATGACCGTATTTTTACAATCCTTAGGAAGCCGGGTTGCAAAGGCGGAGACCAAACCATTTAGTGCACCCATCGGTGATGAGGACACTTGGTCCGATATTGACACAAAAGAGTTTGATGCTAATGCTAGGGCACACTATGCCTTGCTTCAAGTTCTTAATGACGATGATATTTCTAGAGTCATTCATTGCAAATCCGCCCATGAGATTTGGACTCACTTGCTTGTCACTCATGAGGGAACCTCACAAGTAAAGAGGGCAAAAATAGACCTTCTTCGTTCCCAATATGAAAATTTTTCTATGCAAGAGAATGAAACCATAGATGATATGGTTACTAAATTTACAAAGATTACTAATGGACTTTCTTCTTTAGGTGATGCTATTGACAACGACCAAAAGGTGAGGAAGATCATCCGTGCACTCCCTCCATCTTGGGAAGTCAAAGCCACTACCTTGAAGGAACTAAATGACAAGGAAGAGATGGAGCTTATAGGTCTCATTGGGAACCTCAAGACCCATGAGATGGAAAGAAAAGCAAGAGAAGAAATGGCTCCTTCCAAGAAGAAAGTTATTGCCTTCTAGAGTTTTTCACATGCTCCGACGAAGATGATGAAGAAGAAGATGATGAAGAGCTTTCTCTTCTTGTAAAGAACATTCGGAGGATGTACAACAAGGCAAAGTTCCAAAATAAAAAGAGATGATAAGGTAAAGAAGAGAAGAAAATCATTTGCTTCAATTGCGGGAAGATGGGTCACATTGTTGTGGAATGCCCGGATAAAGTCAAGCCCTCCATCTCCAAGAAGCCATATAAAAGAAAGCTTTAAAGGCTACTTGGGATTCAGAGAGTGAATCCGATGAAGAAGTCGACACTGCCAACATGTGCTTCATGGCTAATGAAAGCACAAGCAAGGTACATTCCAAGGCCCAACGACGTAAAGGATTGTGGTATCTTGATAGTGGTTGCTCAAGGAACATGACTTGGGATATCAATAACTTTGCAACCCTATCAAGGTACCATGAAGATGGCACCGTCACCTTCGGAGATGATGCCAAAGGAAAAATCATTGGTATTGGTAATGTTAAACTTGGCACTTCTCCTTTAATAGAAAATGTTGTTCTAGTTGATGGCCTCAAGTATAATCTCTTGAGTGTTAGTCAACTTTGTGACAAAGGTTTTGATGTTGTTTTTGATAACTTTGCATGTAGAGTTATTGATAGACAATCCAACACATGTATATTTTCTGGATTTCGTGAATGCAATGTATACATGATTGACATGTCTAATATGCTATGCAATGCTACTTGTTTGAAAGCCCTCGATGATGACTCTTGGTTGTGGCATAGAAGATTAGGCCACATTTCTTTTGACCATCTATCTAGATTAAACAACAAGGAAATGGTGAAAGGTATTCCTTACTTGAACTTTGAAAAGGACCGCGTTTGCGACGCGTGCCTACTGGGGAAACAAACCAAGTCCTCTTTCAAGTCAATCAAGAATATCATGACATCACGTCCCTTAGAGTTAATCCATATGGATTTGTTTGGTCCTACTCAAACCAAAAGTCTAAGTGGGAATCGTTTTGCTTTTGTTTTAGTTGATGATTTCTTGCGTTTTACCTGGGTTTTCTTTTTAGAACACAAAAATCAAACCTTTTTCATATTTTAAAGCCTTTAAGAAAAGAGTTGAAAAGGAAAAAGATTCTTCTATTTTAAGAATAAGAAGTGATAGAGGTGGTGAATTCAATAACCTACCCTTTATCACTTTTTGTGAAGAACATGGAATTAAGCATGAACTATCTTGTCCTAGAACTCCACAACAAAATGGAGTCGTTGAGAGGAAAAATCGGACATTACAAGAGATGGCTAGGACAATGATAAATGAATATGATCTCCCTCATTATCTATGGGCCGAGGCCGTTAACACATCTTGCTATATATCAAATAGAGTTTTCTTATGCAAAAATACTTCAAAAACATCTTTTGAGATCTATTTTTCTAGAAAGCCAAATGTTTCATACTTTAAAGTTTTTTGGTGTAAATGCTTTGTTTTGAATACAAAAGATAATTTAGGTAAATTTGATGCAAAGTTTATGAAGCAATTTTGTTGGTTATTCAAATACTAGTAAAGCTTATAGAGTCTTCAATAAGTCATCCTTGACTATTGAGGAATCTATACATGTAAAGTTTGAGAAATCTAATGTGTTTGTTAAGAATGTTGTAGAAATAGATTCTTTAAATGAAGACATAGAGAGAGCAACTTTGAAGGACTCACCTATCATTGAAGACATGCCAAAGGATGATGAAAGAAATGAACTTCAAGAAAATGAGGTTCAAGGAAATGAAATTCAAGAAGTAAAAGTGGAGCCTTCTCAACCACTTCCAAAAGATTGGAGATACAATCCACATCATCCCAAGGATCTTATTATAGGTGAAGTATCAAAAGGGGTAACTACTCGTTCTAAACTTCATGATTTTTGTGGACACTATGCTTTTATTTCTCACTTTGAACCAAAGAACATTCTCGAAGCCGAAGGCGACTCATATTGGTTGCTAGCCATGCAAGAGGAGCTCAATCAATTCGAGCGCAACCAAGTTTGGCATCTTGTTCCTAGGCCCCACGATAGACCAACAATTGGTACTAAGTGGATCTTTAAGAACAAGTTGGATGAGTCGGGAAATGTTATTAGGAATAAAGTTAGGTTAGTTGCCCAAGGTTACACTCAAGTCGAAGGTATCGATTTTGAGGAAACCTTTGCACCCGTAGCACGGCTTGAAGCCATACGGATGACACTTGCATTTGCTTCTTATAAAGATTTTAAGCTTTTTCAAATGGATGTAAAAAGTGCCTTCTTAAATGGATTTATTGAAGAGGAGGTGTATGTTGAACAACCCCCCGGGTTTGTTGATCTTACACATCCAGATTTTGTTTTCAAACTTAACAAAGCTCTTTATGGTTTAAAACAAGCCCCTAGGGCTTGGTATGAAAGACTTTCTTCATTTCTAATTTCTAATGGTTTTAAGAAAGGAAAAATAGATACTACTTTTTACTAAACATGTTGAAAATGATATACTTATAGTTCAAATTGATGTGGATGATATCATATTTGGTTCTTCTAATGAAAATCTTTGCAAAGCTTTTGAATCATGCATGAAGAAAGAATTTGAAATGTCCATGATGGGTGAGCTTAACTACTTCCTTGGTCTCCAAATCAAGCAAAGAAAGGATGGGATCTTCATCAATCAAGCCAAGTACACGAAGGAACTTATCAAGAGATTTGGGCTTGAAGGGGCTAAAACAAGCAAAACTCCCATGGCAACTACCACAAAGCTTGACAAGGATGAACAAGGTACAAGTGTAGACATTAAGCTTTATCGTAACATGATTGGTAGCTTGTTGTATTTGACGGCTAGTAGGCCGGATATTATGTTTTGTGTATGTCTTTGTGCTCGATTTCAATCGTGTCCTAAAGAGTCCCATTTGATTGCCGTAAAACGCATTATTAGATACCTTAAGGGCACAATTGAAATGGGTTTGTGGTATTTGAAGACCGGACAATTTTTCATGACGAGTTTTTCGAATGCCAACTATGCGGGTTGTAGAGTGGATAGGAAGAGTACAAGTGGAACATGTCAATTTCTTGGTAATTGTCTTGTTTCTTGGTCTTCCAAAAAGCAAAATTCGGTAGCCCTCTCAACCGCCGAGGTGGAGTATGTTGCGGCTGGAGCTTGTTGTGCACAAGTTCTTTGGATGAAACATACTCTCCTTGACTATGATTTGCATTTTGACCATATTAAAATATTTTGTGATAATACTAGTACTATTCATATGACTAAAAATGCAAATCAATATAGTAAGACTAAGCACATTGACATTCGGTGTCACTTTCTTAGAGATCATTATGAGAAAGGTGATATTGATATTGATTATGTTTCTACCGATTTTCAACTTGCCGATATTTTTACAAAACCACTAGACTATGCTAGATTTTCCTTTATTCGTGGTGAATTGAATGTTTGTGTAATGGAATTATGAAGAAATTTTTTTTAACTATATTTACCCTTTTTGATGTATGACAAAAAGGGGGAGAAAAAGTTAGTTATTTTTAGTTTGGAGTTATGCATTTTGAGTTTTAATACTTTGGAGTTATGCATTTTGACTTTTCAGTTATAAGTATTAACAAGCTAGTTTTTGAGTTTTGTGTTAAGAGTTTTTGAGCAATGTGTTTTGTATTCCTATGTCTCTCTTATGCCAAAATTCTTAGTTTCTATCTTTTATGTATATAGCCATTCATTTATACAAATAGCTATTCATTTATACATAGCATGATTTGAGGCGGAGCTTCCAAGCTCTTTCCCATATTTTTTTTAAAATAACTCATATGTTTTATCATCATCAAAAAGGGGGAGCCAAGGTTACAATCAACCGGTTTTTGAGTTTTGATAATTACAAGACATATATAATTATTTGTACTAATCATTTTTAGTGTTTAAGTATGTTTCAGGGTTCTAAGGGTTCATGTTGTGTTCTTCCCTAAAGTTGACTCAATTCGGATCGTTTGACTCAAGACGTCTCAAATCGGGTTCAAGGATTCAAGCTATACATCATTCTATGGAGAAGCCCTTATTTGAAGACCTTGTAGTCACCTAGAACCTTTGTAAGAATTAGTTTGTTAAAGAATGAGGTTATGTTAAGTTGGCTCAAGAAAACACCCACACACCTTCACTTTTCAAAATACCGTTTTTGTTTTGGGAAATTGATTTAGGATCATGTCTTGATAGGTTTTACATGACTCAAAATTTTTATAATTTTATATCTTATTTATATCATGTATACCTACCCTTATAGCATGATACTTAATCATATATCCTTACAAAATTATTTTGAAAATGTTTCAAAGTTCATATAATTTTCTATAAAAATCCTGTTTCAGGCCTGTCGATCGACTGGGCCGGTCGACCGGATCCATTTCAGGCCTGATCAGTCGACCGGCCGGTCGACCGAGCCTTGTGGTCAGGGCGTGCACGTTTGTGCACGTCTGTCGGTCGACCGACCGGTCGACCGACTGGAAGCACTTTGCTCTCGGGTTTTTGCCGGTCGACCAGGCCGGTCGACCGACAGAACAAAGAGAAATTTTTCTTTGGCTTCCGGTCGATCGACCGGTCGACCGAGTCTAACGGCTAGTTTGCCAATGGACTGTCGGTCGACCGGGCCGGTCGACCGACAGCCGCCTACAGCCCCTAACGGCTACTTTTCTGATTTCTGGTTTCTTGATTTGATTGGAATTTGTGTGTCAGCTATTTCTGAAATTTTGGGGGCTACTTCCAGACCTAATAAGCTAGTTTTAATGATGATTAGATTTCCTCTAATCCCTATAAATAGAGGGGATTGGTCATTTGCAAAATACAAGGAAAATTCCTAGTTTTCAAGTTTCCAAAAGAAAGAAAAAGTTTTCAAAAGATTTCAATTCTCTAAGTGCATTCTTGGCTATTTGTTTTCAGTTGTTTTTCAAGCAATTTTTCTTACTTCACAACTAAATTTTTCTCACTACACTTCTTGAGCTAAAAATCCTCCTCATTCTATAAAGAAGTTGTAAAAGAGAAGTTTGTGATCCCTTATTGATCACTTGGTTACTTGTTCCTTCTTGTGTTGTGATCCCTCTTCGGTAGAGGATTGGATTGGTGGAGTTCGGTACTCCGGTCTTCGGTAGACCTTTTGTAATTGGTGGAGTTCGTTACTCCGGTCTTCGGTAGACCTTTGTAATTTCCTCGGTGGATATAGTGGAAACCCTTCACGGTGGTGAAGGCAGGGACGTAGAGCGGTGGCTCGAACCTCGAAACAAATCCTTTGTGTTTGCGATTGATTTTCTTATTGCTCTTTTTGCTCTACATTTCTAGCTTGTGATATATCTTGTGTGCACTTCATTATTGCATCCATCTCATCACTTGCATTTCCGGTCTTTACTCATCACAACAAGAAAGCAATTACGCGCCTCAACTCATAATTTAGAGGAATCAAAGAGGAGAAGTTCTAGAGCCCTTCACGGGGAATTCGGCTTCAATTCTTATTTTGAGTGACCGTTTGCATCATATATTCATACTTATTTAAAAAGATCATTAGATTAGCATTAACACCTATTCACCCCCCCTCTAGGTGTTTTTCACAATTCACAGAATAGAGATGATCCCCCTTTTCCACATATCCCTACAAAAAAATTCAAAATAAAAAAGAGGAACCTTAAAAAAAAAAACCCACTGAAAACAGTCATAAGTGACAAAAAAAATGACCTATATAGCTTTTAACTCCTTCACTTTGAATAGTCCATCTCTAGTTCACTCTCCTTCACTTTCTGCAAAAATAACCAGAATAAATGTTACAAACCCTAATCTCTCCTCTCATTGTGCTAACAAAATCAAAAAGCTCATAATGGGTCTCACGAGTTTCCTCTTCTCTCTGAAGGTCGACTGCGGTTTTCACGACACAAACCCTCAATGATCGCCTTCCACGACCACGGCCGGCAGCCGATTTCGACCAATTTTGGTCGAACTTCAAATTTGGGAGAAGAAGCTCAACCGGTTGGGTGCGTGGATGGGTGAGTTGTGGGGTTAAATAAAAAGAATTGTCCCCCATTTTGATTTCTTTATGTGAGGGGAGTGGCATTAATATAATTTTACTCACACCATTAACGGCATTTTGAGTTAAAATGAGAAACAGATATTTCAAGGGGTTACAGTGAGATTTCAGAAGATGAGAAAGATACTTTGATAAAATGTGAAAGTTGAAGAGGGTATTAAGAAAATAAGGTTATTTTTTTATGATTGAATGAATGGGAAAGCGCAAGATGAAATAGAGTTCAAAATTTCCGCCGCCGGTGCCGCATTGGTGTATGTTTCCTCTGCTGTTGTTGGACTCTTCTCCAGGAAAGTTGACTCCATTTCCCAATAGCTTATTTCAACTTTTTTTTTCCCCTAAAAATATAATTGGGTGAGTAAAATATAGCCCAATGGCTGATGGATTGGTCCTCCACCTATGGATCTAATCATCAACATTAGTTGAGTTCCTTGGTTTGCAAATTGCAATATATTCTTCTATCATCTTTCTTTGGTTAGAGGGCCAAGATTCTTCGATTCTTCGAATCCCATATGTCTTTCATGCAACTCCCATCATCGTCAAGCTCCTCTGTGTCCAAATAGTCTAAGTTTCTAACCATACCTTTACTTCTTGAAAGAAAAAGAGAGAATATTCAATTTTGTTCTGGAAAAAAAAAAACAATTGTTTGCTTTAATATGCTGGTGTAAATTCACATCCAAACAGAACAATAAGGAAACTATGCCACTTTGAGCCCTTAGGCATGATGCTAATGGTATGATACAAAGGCACGCTTTCATTGGGATGGATATAAGAAGACAAAAAAATATATTATCCAACATTGTAATTTAAACGTTAAGGAATATAGACAAAATTTACAATCTCTGGAGGGATGACAAAAAGCAAATGCAGAACCATGCTCAAAACCCTTGTCCACTTGATTGTCCATGAATCTCTGTCCTCAGGTTTTAACCCTACAATCACAGCAAAAACAACATTCAATCACCTTTAAAATAATACCGTGAACTAGTAAGTTGGAAACTAGATAAAGTTCTTGTCCATTGTAAGAGGATTTCGGTGTAAGCTATTGAGACTTTGGTGCCAGAGAGAATGCAAAGGGATGCAATCTAGCAGAATTGAGTGGTGTATGATGAGGCTCTGAGCGAACAGCGTAACAGATATAAAAGTATTTGAGGCTGAACTAGGGAGAATATGGTGATGAGTGACAGAAAGTCTGTGGCTTGCAACAATTGAAGGCAGTGCGAGCACTGAACTGATTAAGAAAGATTTTCTTACTTATTTTTCTTGATATCTACAGAAAGGATGGGAAGTTGCAATGCAAGACAAGATCAGGCACAGGGAAGAAAGGACGTAGTTAATCTCAGATTTGAGTTGAGTGTTAAGAAATCAAATAGGAAAAATTCAAAATTAAAATAATGATCTCAGTAGTTAAAAGAAAGGACGCAGTAGGATTACGGAAAAGACTCACTTTATGACAAAAATTATTGGTGAAGAAAACAAATTCATAATAATTGGGATAATTTAAAATGTTCTGGTGTCCAGTTTGAAGAAATTCTAGTCTACATATAGCTGTTAAACGTTTTCACTGTTACAGGGTGATTAAAACATTTTGTTGTCTTATAAGGTGGGTTCTGTTTCCAAATTAATTATAGGAACTCACTCAGATTTTGCTTCTGATTCCTCACTTCCCACTGTATCCAGATCTGTAAGCTTCCCAAATGATTCTTTGGCACCACTGGCAGCTTCACTAAAGAAGTCCTTCACTTTATCGAGAACTGTTTTAAGCTCTTTTTGCCGAGGAAGCTGAAAAATGTAAAATGTTACTGGAAATGAAATTTCAAGAAATCTTATCAAATCTGAAAGACAGTAATAATACTACTAATACCAAAAGGACATGTATGATTGTAGAACTAAACTTTGCGAGGTAAAGACGACTCCGATCTCAGAAGCAGTACACATTTCAAAACAGACTAATCTGGCATCCAGTTGATTTACAATTGCACAAAACATGAAGTCTCCAAACATCATAACGTACTTTGGAGACTGATAACATCCACCACAATACTTTATTCCATTCCCATGATTTTATGTATAGTGACAAAGGCCCATTTATGTTGAGTATATCTGGCTAAAGCATTTAGAACCCAGATGACCAAAAAGGAAAACCTTATTGGAGTCCTGAGTACAAACATTTAACCATATATATATCCTTTCACATATCCCGTGCGTTTAATTGCTGGTCTCCTTTGCATTGGCCTCTTTAATGTCCTTCTTAATGCTTATGAGCTATATTCAAGCCACAGTATCAATGATCTCCACCTAAGCCCACAAGTGGCTAACCAGAGAGGCTGAGCCTAGGTCAACAGTTACAACCTACCCTAGAGAGCACAAGGTTGCTACTGTCACACACTGCATTACTGCAAGTATAACACAGAATGCTACGCAATGCAAACTGAAATATGACAATGAACACTTTGAAGTCCATTCCTGAACTGTCACAAAACCATGGGAAATTGGGAAGGCAACAAGGCAGCAATACTGTCATGCATTACGAACTAAACCTTTCACTAGAAAAAGCTTCTGACCCACCTGCATTTCATACAACATATTGTGGCAAGAGCCCACCATAGCAAGAGTTCCTTGCTTTCACTATAATGCCCATTTCATTTTTGAGCTTAGCCAAAGAATCTTCAACATCTATTTATAAGGCTAATCAAAAGAAAGAGAAATACCCTATGTAAATTTTGCTGAAGTACAAAAGGGGCTAAAGTTTTTCAAATGTGTCAAAAATATAGGTTTAGGAACAACTATTTTTTTTTGGTTTTGTTTGGTTTTGGGGGGGGGGGGGGGGGGGGGGGGGGGGGGGGGGGGGGGGGAAAGAAACCCATTCAAGCTAATTGCTCATTTCATTCTAAATGGGCTGGTTATTTAAACAAAGGTGTGATCTTCACTTTGGATATTTTTAGTCTCCACATAGGGACGCAACAACAGATGATGCTTGGCTTTCACCTCTTAGACTCCAACACTACATTTATATTTCTCAACCACTCTCCAATGCACAATTTCCATGTGACACAGTGGTAAGTAGCTCTACAGCAATCCAAATTTCAAAAAGCAGCATATTAAGCTAAATTCATTTTCATCTAGCTTTACTAACACAAATTTCATTGCTGACTCTCGCCATCTTGGTTTTTCTGTTATCTCTTTCCAATCTATTAAATTTTCAACAAGTATTGCAGCAGTTTGTTCTCTCAGTGCCAACCAGGCCCCTTAGACAATGATCTCTGTGAGTTTGTGAATTGCATGTTTGCATGCCTCCCCGTATTGTATTTGCATGCATATCTCTCTCTCTCTCTCTCTCTCTCTCTGTGTGTGTGCACGCGCGCGCGTGCGTGTGTGAGCGTCTACCCTGCATGTACAAATGTATCCTATAATCAGAAAATGAAATTTAGTTATGCAGTGTATCCATTCTGCATGAACATATATAAGTGCATCTTACAATAAGTGAATGAAATTGTGTTATGGTATCCATTAGCAGAATATGGGCATCAGCTATTCCCTTTCTCCTCTATATACTTATCATGCAGCATCCTTTGGTCAACTTTCTAACCCGGCGGGATAGGTTGAAAGTTGTTGGTCTTGGACCGAACGCTACGGTTTATCCAAACAAATAAGACTACATCATACATGCATGCATAAAATATGCATATCATAAGAAACAATAGTTCTATGCCATAAGAAACAATAACACCATAAGAAGCAATGGAACATAGTGGCTAAACCATTAAAGCAAAGGATTTGCTTTGTGACATTTTATTATCGCATACTTGATAATCTTGACAACTTCCCAACTAGTATATATGGAATACAATAAATCTTCTCTATATTAACTCAGCAAGACCCCCTGTTCAATTTGAGCGGTAAAATCCCACTGAATTCTTGCCTTAATCACTTCATGAAGGTAGAAAAGGACAAGTACAATACCTCAATGACATCAGTTGGTGAGAGTGCTGATCTCACATTGTTGTTTTCCTGCAAGAAATATAGTACAATATTAGAAGATGAAATTTGTCTCTCATTATAACAAAACAAGGGGGGGGGGGGGTTTATCTAATCTAGGGTTCAAAGAGGCATTACAACAAGTTTGTATCCATATCTAAATCTTTAGCTGACCGCAACACCCTATATTGCTTTAGTGCTGACTTCTGTATCTCCTTCTCATCCTGTTAAATATGTAGGTAAAGTCACTAGAAGTTAGAACTGAGTGATCAATGCTACGTCTGCAGATATATGCATTTTAAACATTCCAGATATGAACCCAATAATATAATATAAAATAAAAGGATATGAATACAGTATTCTTGAAAACTTTATTAAAAAAAGTTAACATAAAATATAGTTGGCCAAATTTCTAGAAACTAACATGAACTATAGGTGATTTTCAGAAAACCCCTATCAACCCAGTTTTTATACACGTTACTCCCATCAACTTTGCTTGTTGCAAAAGACTTCCTAATGCCATTAACGGCATAGATAGAGAGTCCAGAAATGCTCTTCTTATAAAAATAGATTTATTTTTTAAATATATATAATTTCAAATGATGTCACAAAATACTTTCTTTTTTTTTTCATTTTTCATAAGAAATAATTGATTTAATTATTTTTGAAATTTTAATGCAAAACTTGTTTACATGGTTAATGTCACATAAAAATCAATGTATTTATAATCAACCAAACTGCCCCTCAATACATAGAAAGTGTATAAATTTTCTTAAGAGTTTGACAAATTATACCTTGGGAATTCCCCATGTCGTTACACATGCAAAAATTAGACTTCTAGTGACAAATGCCTATTAAACTTTGATGCATATTTTCTTGAAAGAATTGAAAGCCATATGAATCAGAAGGGGAAATGTCATTGTCCCATATTCAAATTTACATAATAATTTATGTGTCCACTCGTCTACTAACTATTTTATTTTCCTTTGCCCGTGTCCTTTTACCGCTTTTTATGATCACGGATAATCTTAGAAAACCTCTTGACCAAAAAGCTTAGACCAATGGAAACAATGTATATGAAGCAAACATAATATTCAACGCTCCCCCTTGGTGATCCTTTGTGTTAAGATTGTGGCTCGAATCCGTCTCACAGGCACTCATGTTAAGAAAGACGAAAAAGATATAAAAGCAAAAGGAGACTTTAGACCAACATTGGAAAAGGAAATAGATAGATATATGGTTAAATAAAATTGGACCCAAGGCATCATAAAGGCTTTTACCTTTTAAGTGGGTTTCATGATTACCAGCCTAGTATCCATCAAAATTATTGAGCCTTTGTCCTAACACATAGTATCAGAGCCCATGGTGTAGACTCTGGGGCTAAAGTACAAGCATGGAGTGGGCATTATAGTACAAGCGAGATGTGGCTCATGTTATGGTGAATCCTTGCCGTAATATTAAGTCGTACTATGATGCAAGTGGTTAGCAGCTCTATGACTTGGTGGATGCTATAGTTAATCAAGACAATTTACACAATTGGTGACGATTATGAAAAGTTTAACTTGTATTGCAAGACAAGTTTCAAGGCAAACTCACTAGTCGTCGACGAGACAAATTTCAGGCATACTCGAGAGTACACGATAGAACACAATTCAAGGTGGAAAGTGTGTGAGTTTATCTCCAAATTCGAGCTCTCCGATTTGATCCAAGCTAGATATGAGCCAAAGTGAAAATTGTTAAGATTGTAACTCAAATCCGAATTACAAGGTCTCATTTTAAGAAGGACAAAGAGGTACAAAGGCAAAAGGAGACTTTAGTCTCACATTGAAAAATGAAAGAGATGATATATGGTTAAATAAAATTAGATCCAAAACACCATAAGGGGTTTCCCCTTTTGAGTCAAATTGGAATTTTATAATTATTAGCCTAATAATATCCATCAAAGTTAATGGGCATGTGTCCTAACACTTTGGGCCTTATGGAAAATTGGAACATAACTTGCTTAGAAACACAAAACAATTAGGGACAAATAAACATATTTGAAATTGCCAATGAGATTCGAAAGCACGACCTCTTAACCCTCGTGCCACGATATCACTGGAATATGTCTCTCGCATCTAGATGAAAGTGGAAACAAGCTCAATTAGGTAAACTGATCAATTTAGTTAAAAGGAAATAACATGTGAGACTAGTCTTGCATCAAGAGTGAGGTAGTTGGGTAAGATTTCCATGAGCCATTTTTCGTTTTGGGTCAAATTGAGTTTCAATCTTACTAATGGTCCATCTCGTAGCACATGTTTGAGCCTTAACCGAATTTCTAAAAGGGAACTATGTTATAATTATTTCTTGCATTTGTATCTTAAAGACCAAAAGGAATAGTCATTTATCTCAGTCCAAATTAATTGAGGATTGGCTTACTATGATTTGGCTTAACATGTTGCCTTATTAGATGGTTATCGTAACATTATGTTTCCCAACCAAACTAGAATTTTGATTAAATTTTCTAATCAAATTAAAATTGGAATTATGATTTTTAACAAAACTAGACTTATATGGGAGCCTACAATTATGTGCTCGAGGATCCTTTGTATATAGACACAATAATTTTTGCTCAAGGAATTTCTTAGTATTTTGGGTGAGAGTTTCTTTGTAAAAGAGATTTCTCTTGCCAGTAAGGGGAGTGTTGGTGAGTTATTAGAGTTGGTCCTCTATTGATTAATTCTAATCTTTGATATACCGAAGGTCACCTTTGCCAATGGCTTGTCCTTTTAGGAAACACCACCTAAAAGATGTGGTTCTCTTCTCTCTCTAAGAGTCTAAACGCCTCTCTAATTTATACTTCTCTACCATTATATTGCATTTGTCATCATCCTACGAGTGCGCCTCTATCCTTCTCTGCAAGCTAATCTCCTACATGATACCATGTTAGAAAAGCACTGACCCAAAAGCTTTTAAATTGATCAGTTATGGGCTAACAATATATACCTAAAAGATGCTTAAACCAAATTCAAGGGAAACAAAATAACCCCCACTTAACTCATATCCAGAAATGTGCCAAACAGAGTTTAAACCATGGTTTCAAATATCGGTTGATTTCAGCAATATTGCATCGGGTTTTAAGGTATCCGATACGATATTAACCCCTTTATATCAGCAAATATAAGGGTTGATATTGCTGATATGACCGATATTGCCTAATATTGATAAGGGATATTGACGATATTGGTACTAAAAACCATGAGCCGATACAAATACTGATACTGTGATTTTATACTGTGGTTTGAATTATGGTCTTGAATCTCTATATTGGTATCGATGTAGGACTTTGGTATTAGAATTGATAGTATCGACTGTTTCATCTTTGTAGTATCAACAATACCGAGTATCATTTCAATTATAGCGAGTCATATCTATAGTATTGATATCGTGCTAAAATATTGGTATTGGGCTATATTTCAAACCTTGGTTTGAACCTTGGAGATTAAACATTACAGCGTCTATCTTGGATTGCTATTTGGAACTAATGCAACTCTTCAAAGGATGCATGGATGTGATAGCTGACCGCAAAATTCACCAATTGGGGCAATTGTGATTTAATAAACCTAGCACCTAAGGCACTTGCACCATACAAACAATGTTCATGCCAACAATGATTCATCAAAAATTTAAATGGTTGGAGTGTAATAATTCCCATGACATGTTTCGTAGCACAAAGATCTTCAAAATGGACTTTGATACCATTTTATTGGCAAACATCCATTAGTTCGCAACCATATGACCCAGAAAATGAGACTGCCATTAGACTCATTTGATGTTCAAACTTATATAACTATATGATGCGGGACAAAAAGGGGAAGAGAAAGAGGAAAAGAAATTAGGGTTTTTAGAGGGAAAAAAAAGAGGATAAAGATTGATTCAGGCTTCAGCACCTAAGAGATTTCTCTCCTACTCTGCACATCACCATTCAAAGATTCAAAATTGGATAGCACATCAGCATGCTAAACAAAAGATTCTTAATCAAATCATCATCATAGTCTACCAAATAAACAAGTATTGGCCTTAAATAAGCCCACACACTAAGAAGCAATGTTCGAAATGTCGGCCGAAATTTCGGTTTCAACTGAAGGCCGACACGAAATCCTGTTCCAGTATCGAATGTCGACACTGTTGGAAATCGGCCGACATTTCGGCCGATTTTTCAAAATCGGCCGACATTGTGTCGGCCGATATTAAGAGGGTTTCTCCCTTCGTTTGGGTCGGGTCAAGACAACCCGAAACCCAACCCATTAAACCCAAATAAACTGCCCTAATTTTTTTTCTTCTCATTCGATCGCTCTCTCTCTCTCTCTCTCTGTGTGTTTTCCCCTCTGCCCTAATTCCGCCGCCGTTGCTTGTGCTGGGAGCGTCGAAGACGACAGTCGTCGCAGTTCTCGTCACGCAGGCAGTCGTCGCAGTTCTCGTCGGCGGCGACAGGAAGCTCTAAGCCAGGTACATCTCTCTCAATCTCTCACTCGATCTCTCTTTGATTTTCTTTTATTAAATGTTGTCGATCTCTCCCTCTCTGCGCAGCTACGCTCTCTCTCTCTCTCACGATCTCCCTCTCTCTCACCCTCCGACTCTCCCTCTCTGCTCTCACTCTCGCTCCTCTCCCTCTCTGTTCTCTCTATCTCTCACTCGCTGCTCTCTCTCTCTCACTCGCTGCTCTCTCTCTCTCTCTCAATTTCTCTGTCTCGCTCTCTGATCAGAGAGCGAGACAGAGAAATTGAGAGAGAAAGAGAGCAGCGAGTGAGAGAGAGAGCAGCGAGAGAGAGAAATCGAGAGAGAGAGCAGCGGTGAGAGAACAGAGAGGGAGAGGAGCGAGAGTGAGAGCAGAGAGGGAGAGTCGGAGGGTGTGAGAGAGAGATCGTGAGAGAGAGAGAGTGTTGCGACTTTGCAGTAGTTAATTTTTTAATTTTTTGATTAAGTCTTGATTAACAATCTAGCGTTTAGCGTTTACATTATTATTAATATCTATGTTTATGTGATAGACTGAGAGAGAGAGAGATCGTGTGAGAGAGAGAGAGAGTGCTGCAACTCTGCACTTTGCAGTAACTGTGAAAGGTTTGAAACTGAAAGCAGTAGTTAATTTTTTATTTTTTGATTAAATCTTGATTAACAATCTAGCGTTTACATTATTGTTAATATCTATGCGATAGATTGTTATCATTGTTACATAAATAAAAAATAATACATATTTGCATAAATAAAAAATAAAAATTTATAAGATGCAATAACACATATTTACATAAATAAAAAATAAAAAAATACAATCAATAATCATTGTTATTTGCTTGGCTTGATTTCATCAAAAACTTTGTTATTGCTTGGCTTCATCAATATGATAACATCCACGTGCACCTGTCCAATACGGGAATACATAAATAAAAAGATTAGAAAAGTTAAGTTTAGAAGTGTAAAGTAACAGAAATATCAGAGAGCGATAAATAAATAAGATAAGAATAAAAAATTATATACACCACCATCTACCTACCATAACCTAGAATTAATTAAAAGGTTTGAACCAATGTTTTAAAAAACCCGTTATGTAACTTGTTATAAACCCGTTACAGAACATAACGGCACCCGGCCATTATATAACACTAGCAAAAAACGTAGTTCCCAGTAACAAGCGTTTTTGAAGCGTTACAAACGTTACGTTACGAAAATAACGCAACGTTCATAACTCACGTTATTTACACGGATGCTAAATATAAAACAGCGAAGCGATTCTGTCCACAAACTAAATTGACATGAAACCCTAAATTAGCGGCGGCAAGCGAAGCATCGAAGCACCCCAGTGCATCCTCTCTCTGCAGTAGACGATGACAGCGACGGCGACAATGACCCTCTCGTGCGGTTCTTCCTCTCTCTACAGTTCCTCTTTAATTGTATCTCTCTCATTAGCGAGCATTGAAGCGCCCCAATTCTCTCTTGATCTCTCTTCAATTGACGAGGAACTCGCCATCGTAACGTTCCAAAAAAATCAAAAAAAACCATACGACTCTTCAATTAACGAGGAATTCGTTGTCGATCTCTTTCAATTGATGAGAAAGCGCATGATATCGGAGCACTTTAGTTCCTCGATGCTTACTAAAAATTGTTGTGAGACTTGATAAATGTGTTTTATATTTTTGATATTTTTAAATCTTTTGAATTATTTCCTATTTATAAAAATTCTTAAATATAGTATATATATTTATTTTTATTAAAAAATATTAAATCATGTAACCTACGTTATGCGTTACGTTATAACCTATATTAACATAACAAAGGAAAAACGTTATTGTTACGTGATCGTTATTTAAACATTGGTTTGAACTTTGAAGTAAGCATTTTTTATTATCTTGTTCACTTTTGATTGTTAATTGTATTTAATGTTCTTATTGAAGGTAGGAAGTGCAAATCAAAATGTCTTCTTCCGCAGCATCTAGTGAAGCACCATCTGTCACAGGCGGATCTAAATTGAAAGATCCATGCTGGGACCATGCGATAAGAGTTGGTACCAGTACACAACAATTGCGTTGCAAATATTGCAACCAATTTATGTCAGGGGGAGTAAGTCGTTTGAAACAACATCTTGCGGGACGGTAAAGTAATTGTGCACCATGTTTGAAAGTCCCCGATAATGTGAAGATGAAGGTGCTCGAACTGTTGAAGGAAGCCGATGCAAAAAAGCAAGCTAAGGCGGCCGGTTTCCAAGCTCTAGCTGATGACGTGCGCATTGGGGAGGATGAATATGATTATCAGGATCCAAATGATCCTTCATCTCAAAGGATCAAATTCGGATCCGTCTCCATTAAAGCAAAAGGAACGATGGATAAATTTACTCAGCGAACTCCAGAAGAGTTGACGGCTGGGTTCGCTAAAATTAAGCAAACAATAATGGATTCTAAGCAAAGAAAGAAGAGAAGAGAAGACACCATTAGATACATTGGTAAATGGTTTTATGAAGCTGGGATTCCCTTCAATACCGCCACTCTTCCCTCATTCCAGCAAATGTTGATAGCTATTGGAAGATTTGGTGAAATGTTGGAGGCCCCCTCACCTTATGAGCTTAGTGAGACTGTTCTCGAAAGAGAGGTGGAGGAGACACAGAACAATCTCAAACCATTCAAAGAGAGTTGTATTGTTAGTGGTTGCACACTAATGACGACGCTTGGTCGGATCGAAAGAATAGGAGTTTGATGAACATCGTTGCCTACTGTCCAGCTGGAACAACTTTCTTGCATTCAGAGGATGCTTCAGCAGAAAAACATGATGCAAACTACATCTTTCAATTTGTTGATAAAGCAATTAGAGATGTAGGGCCAGAAAATGTGGTTCAAATTGTGACTGACAATGCATCAAACAACATGGCTGCCGCAAATATTATGCAATTGAAGAGACCTAGCATTTTTAGACTTCATGTGCTGCACACACGGTGAATTTAATGCTATGGGACATTGCCAAGATCAAATCTATTCGGAATGCTATTGTAAATGGGAGGTCCGTGTCAGTTTTCATTTATAGCCACACAATCACCCTTAGCTTGATAAGAGATATCGCAAGGGGAGATCTTCTAAGGCCTGGGGCTACTAGGTTTGCCACTGCATTTCTCCTTAAATTCTATGAGGGAGAAAAGAAAAGAGTTAAAGGAAATGTTTACATGTGAAAGATGGTTGCAGCATCCTCTTTCTGAAAAGAATGTGGGGAAGAAGGTATAATTTATAAATTTTCTAGTTCTTGAATAATAATTAGAAATTATTTTATCTTGATTGTTGACCAATTTATTATTTACATTCGTAGGTTGCTGATATTGTTGGTTCCAATAGATTTTGGGACAATGTGGATCTTGCTCTTAAACTTTTTTCACCACTAGTGAAAGTGCTTCGACGAGTTGATGGTGATAAACCATCCATGGGATTTCTTTATGATGACTTGGAAAGAGCAAAGGAAGACATTAAAAAGAATCTCGACTCAAAAGAGGAAATATATTCCTATATGGAATATCATTGACAAAAGATGGGAGGATAAGCTTAAGGGACCTTTGCATAAGAGCGGGACACTACTTGAACCCTTACACTTTTTATAAGAAGAAGATGGATATTGAAAAGGTCGGCATCTTTATGGATGGGCTTGTTGAGGTCATGCATAGATTCTACCCAGAAAAGCACGAAACTCTCAACAAGATAACTGACCAGTTGACTTTGTATCAATATCAAAAAGGTTCTTTTGGGAGAGACTGGGCAAAAAAAGGAGCAGAAAATCCTAACCTTAATCCAGGTACATTGCTTGATATATTTGTTATTAAAATTAATAAAAAAATTATAAAGCTTAATTTATTGATGACTTTTTTATAACTTTCAATTGATTAGCTAATTAGTGGATGATGCATGGGACTGATGCTCCCGAGTTGAGAGAAATGGCAGTGAGAGTCTTAAACTTGACAACCAGCGGGTGTGAGAGAAATTGGAGCACCTTTGAGACGGTATAAAAACTATTATTTTTGGACTAAGAATTCTTTTAGAAGTCTAAATTTCTGTGCATTATTAATTGTTTAATGATTTCTTTTTTAGGTCCATACAAAAAAGAGGAATAGACTAAGTCACAAGAAATTGCATAACTTAGTCTTTGTCAAGTTCAATGCAAAAATCAAGAGTAAAACATCATCGATTAATAGAGATCCATTGGCAGCTATTGATGATGAGGAAAGAGTCACCGATTGGTTGGTGCCTCCAAAAACAAATAGAGCTCCCGCTTCAGAAAGCGATGATGAGGTCTTTCCGGAGAAGGATTAACTTGGAGGCAAGTTGGAAAATCCTCGGGAGCTACTATAAAGAAAAGAAAAAGTTCAAGAACAAAGTTGAAGACTTTTAAGAGAAAGCAAAAAAGCGGGGGCCCATCAAATAATGAACGCGAAGAAGGCATGGAATCATCCAGTTCGGAGTCATCATCAGAGGATGAGAGCCATGAGGTGGAGCTTAATTTAACAAGAGAATGATGTGATTGATTCAGAGGACTCAGAGCCGGAGTTTTCGGAGGATTGAGAAGGAGATATCACTCGAGTCACTTTTACCTTATGAAAATTTATTGCTTTGAGCTGGATTTTGAAATGTGTTTAAGAACTATCTTTGATGTGTAACTGTATTTTTTGAACTTATACTATTGAAAAGTGGAAAACATTGACTTGATCTTTCTTAGAATTATAGCTTTCTTGTTTATTTTTTTTTAAAGTATTTTTTCTCATTGTTATTTAGATAGCTTTAATCATTTCTGTATATTAGCTTGTGTATTAATTCTATGTTCATTGTTTATATTTTGTAGGTTGACTACAACTTGAAGGTTTCATTCATAGTCGTAGCTTAAATACAAGTGTGTCCAGGTAAGTATATTCAAAACAAGATGGTTTAAATATATTTGTTTTCATGCCTTATATATCATAAATGTGATGTTTTAGGATATTTATGACATTTAAGACCATACTATATAATGTATATGACCTCTGAAATGACACCGAAATGGGCAAATATCCCCGAAATTTCTCCGAAATCCGCAATCCGATTTTACATTTTGCCTTCCGACATTAGGCCGACATCCGACATTTAGAATATTGCTAAGAAGTTCCCATCACAACCTATATGGGACTAAACTAAAGACAACTAAAATCAAACAACTAATAAAAAGGCTAAAACAACTAATAAAAAACTACTAAAATAGCAATGTCACCATCAATTCTCTCCGACTTGAAAGCATTTAGCTCCGGTGATGCAGTGCAGTGATAGCAAATAGCAAGCATGAGCTGGTCGAACTGAACTGTCTCCTTGCATGAATCATCTCAATCGGGCCATGATGGAGGTCTAGGAGCCAGCATTCGCATGTCACTTCTGAATCAAGGCAGTGGAGATAGAACGGATTTTCGTGATGGACCAGTAGCAGTCGATGAAAGCTCGAACAGGGCACAGGACAACAGGCAGAAGGGCTGAAAACTGAAACAATACCAAGATCCTATGAGATGTCCAGCTCGTCGGTAATGGAATCACTCTTCATAACCCTTCAGGACCTGTACACCAAGCGTGTAACTTCCTCGCGATCTCAGAGTGACTCATCATAATCACTTCAGTTCAACTGTAAATTCTTACAATACACTATATAAACATGCAGAAAAATTTATAGTTATCATTATATTTGCTAATTGTCTAGTGATATCATCAAATACAACAGGCAAATGCAATACAGTAAATACTTTGGGCATAACTCCTGAAGATAAAGAAAGGGGATACATAGGATGCTTTGGAAGATGTGAAACAGGCTCTGTTAGTGGGATACTAGATTCAGAACAAATTTCTAAATACCCACTAAAAGAAGAAAAGTCAAAACTTCCCAATGGATCATAGTAAAAAAAACTCAAAGGCTGACTAGAAGGATGGTACTAAAAGTAGTCACTGTACACTCAACTACTGGCTAGACTCAACTCGCACGTCTACATTGTCACTGGTATTCTCAGAAAAACTCATACATTTCATCAATAATTTGTCTCAAAATTGCTAGTGAATCCTCAACAAACATTAGTAATAGTGGAGAAAAGTAAACATCCTCAACAACTCTCGAGTCTCTACAATCATCACTAGGAACGTTATTAATATATCAACTATCACCTCGTGATTCTATTCTCTTTAACGTGAGATTGCTATCCCGAGCTAGCCCGAGGATAAGGTCAAGTTTCTCTAACATGGGTCGAGGTTCTCTTCCATGTCAGCTCGACTAGCCAAATGAATGTGCGCTAATACTAACGCACGACAAACAAACTCACAGATGCAACACGAATCCTATACTCAAACAAAACTAAATGAACGCGCTAAATGATGAGAATTAAAATTTTCTAAAACATATAAGTTCTAAATGTAAAGAAAATACAATCCTAAATGATGAATAACAATCAATAATGCGATCACTAGATAGAAGTAAAGTACAGTCTAACTAGCAAATTATCGCAGTCCAATAATATATGCAAGTAATTTGGTAATTTTAAGTTAGAATTCACCTGAGGAGTGAGTAATGCACGCCCGAATGCCGAAATCCTCTAAGCTTCTTCGATGAAATACTTACAACTAAGAGCTGAAAGTTTCTCACAAAGTCTTGAAACAGTACTAGCATCAAACAGTGGCTTGCAGAGGTCAGATTTGTTACCCAAAAGCTACCTTCCCAGTAGCCTGGGACTCAGCTATTGATCCAGCGCTTCAGACGGAACTTGAATCGAACTCTAAACGAGCCTGAAGCGGGCTCTGGATTGTCTTTGTGCTGTTGTTGTGTACAGTGGTAGCTCAAATCAAGCTGACGGAGTTAGCATCGGATCGGTGAGCCGGGTCTGAGCCGACAGCTTCGATCGGCTCGGTTGAGCCGATGACAAGGGGTAAACCGATGACATCAGTGACGGCTTGGTCAACTACTGGTCAGTTCAGCTGACTCGGTCAACTCAGGTCTGGCTTAAGGTTCTGAACTGAAGGTGGATCGGGTCGTTATTAGTTTGACAACAAATTCAACACAAATTGAATTCGGGTTTGAAGATTTAAACCCACAACCCGCTTCTTCTCTTCTCCCGATCTAGCTAGGATTTTGAAACCCGGAACGTGGCGGGGAAAGACTAAGTTGGCTCAGATGCGGCGAGCTCACATGTGTCGAGCTCAGAACGTAGGCGAGGACATCAATGAAGTCATTGGAGGGAGATGTGGGGTTGTCGAGGTGTCGCAGCAGGCATTGTCGGGAGGTGAAGACGAGAAGTAGACGGCGAGGGATCTGGACAACAGTCAAGTGTGGGAGGCGCGGCGAAGACAGAGGTGGGAGTTGATGTCGGCAGTGTCGGGCTGTCGGTGTGTTGTCGCGGGCGGGGGATGAAGAGGAGGCGAGGTCGGGGGATGGCCCGACGGTGACGTCTAGGAAGATAGTGGCTTGATGGGTTGGGTTGCAAGAGAAGAAAGGGGGAGAGAAGGAAGAGTGGGATTTTGATTTTTTAATTTTTCTTTCTTTCTTTTTCTTTCTTTTTCTTTTTTAATCTGATCTAGGGTTTCAAAATTTTTTTTTTTTTGCAACTAAAGAAGAGAAAAGGAAGGGGAAGATGATCTAAGGTTTTGTAGAAGAGGATGCTAGGGTTTTTGTGAAGGGGAAGATTTTTATAGAGGAAAAAAAAAAAGTAAAATTTAGCTCTGATACCAAACTGATGTGGGACAGAGACAGGAGGAAAGAGAAAGGGAAAGAAATTAGGGTTTTTAGAGGAAGAAATAAGAGGATAAAAATTGATTCGAGCTTCAACACCCAGGAGATCTTTCTCCCATTCTACACATCACCATGCAAAGTTTCAAAATTGCATAGCACATCAACATACTAAACAAAAAGTTTCATTTAATCAAATCATCATCATTATAGTCTACCAACGAACTACAAGTATTGGCCTTAAATAGGCCCACACACTAAGAAATTCCTCATCACAACGATGTGGGACTAAACTAAAGGCAACTAAAATAAAACAACTACTAAAATTCTAAAGCAACTAATAAAAAACTACTAAAATAGCAATGTCCCCATCACTATATGTCTGTCGTCTTTCCTATCCATGGGATTATCATTTTTTCTTTTACCTTTCCTTGCCTTTACTGCCCAGATTTGAGGAAAAACCACAACACAGCTCTGACAAGAATTGCACCCCGGTGATTAGAAATTTATATTTTTTTCATAACTGATACTCAGAGTTAGTAAGTCTACAATCTCCTAGTCTTGTGTAGATCACTAATTCTGGTATTCATAGTTAGCTCTTTATCTAACCATTAATTAAGTATAAGATATATATATATAAACAAATTTGGAGTACAAAATTTGGTATTTGTTCATTCTAATACTGCAATGCAAACTTTACTAAAGGGGGAAATTTGCTTCCAGAAACTTAGATGACATGAATGCTGAAGGTAGCACTTACATAAGAACTTCGAGATGTCAAGAAATCATAACATAGGAAAAATCATGGAGCATAGAGAGATGACTGTTAAGGGCCTATATTTTCCCAAATAGATCACTTTTTTCACTTTAAACTGGGTAATATTTTTAAATTAGCATGCAGGTTCAATTGCCAGGATAATAGCTTGGATGTCCAGTCCAAATGTGTGACTTCCAATCTGCATAGAGATGAGCAATGTTCATTGAAAATTTCAACCTCCATAAATGAAAAGGAAATGAACTAGTGTAGATAGAAAGAAAATATGAAAAAATGTTGAGACTACTTTATGAGATGGGAAATTTCCCAGTTAAACCAGGCCGCTTGGGGAGCGAACCAGTGATGGGTCCACAAGAATACATGAGCCGCACATCACAGTCACAAGTCATAAGTATCATGGACCACTATCAGGCATATCATTAAGCTTGAAACTCCACCACTTGTGGGTAAAAACCACTTTTACAGCCTTAATTATATTCCTACTGCCCCTTGGGACACAGCTTGGGCTCTCTACCTCTCTTGTTTGTTCAAAGACCCACGAACTGAGATGGATATCGGCTAATAGGCTTGGAACCGAACTTGGATGAAAGGGGAAAACTCTCAAGGAGACTGGGTTTCTTATCTAACCATAATATCTTGCTCTCTTTCCAATATGGAACTAAATCCCAACCTCATGCCTTTGCCATAACAAACCCACTTGAAACCAGGGATGTGTGAGACACTCCCAACATGTGATTTGACTTGTCCCTCAACAATATAGCATTGCATGGCAACATTAGTTCTTTTAAGAAACCTTAAATGCAAGGAAAGAAGGTAGTTCTTGTAAGAGATAATAATTTAGATCATATCTACTACCCGCAAGTAATAAAGTTAGATGATAGACTAAACTGTATAATATGCGTTCCTTACAGTATAACTAGACCACTTATGATGTATAAATTGAGGCTCTACAAGAACTAGATTCTATATTCTAAATGCTAGTGGTGTTCTGACACTGGTAATGGCCAACACTGACTTGATTTTTAAGAAGTAAAGTAGTAACTCACATTCCTCAGCAAGGCAAAAGGTTCCATATTATGACATTAAGTATATGCAAACAGGTGCCCAGAATCACAGATCACTCGTGTACTGCCGAGCATTTAGTAGGATGGTAACAAATACCGAGTATGAACTATAAACAATTAAATTGATTTCTAGTTAGCATTGACAATTTCTAGTCCGAACTATTCTGTGAACTTAGTACAGCTATCTTTCCATATGTTATGTTCTCTGTTATCTAAGAATCTTTTAGATCGGAATATAGGTGAGAAATTCAAAGCGTAGTTAGTAAAATATATAGAAAATGCAACATAGGGCACTAAACCTAACTCTGCAATAGATAAAACAAATATTACCTATTCTGAAAGTGCTAAACCATAAAGAATGAGGAGTAATAAGAAGTGGGAGAAGCCCAAGTTACATGACAATGAAGAGGGCATGCGATGGGCATTATGGACCACTTGGTAGAGAGAAACAATCATAACATGAGAAGCAAAAATGGTAGGGACAGGTTTACTAAAAGATAGCATTACGGTCGTACATATATTAAACTAGGAATAGGATTTGACAATTGCAGGGAATGTAGCTCATTTGTAGTTTGAGGCACATTGGTCATATGTTGAAAACCATACTGATTGTAAGCTTAAAAGGATTAAACAAACTTTATGCAATACCAGGGATGGAAATTATCCTATTTCTGCAATTGATAGTTAGTATTTCTTGCAGCTTACTACGACAAAATATAATCCTAGATGGACCATCTTTTAGGAGTAAGCTGGACTATCAAGTAGAATTTTCCATTCATGCTAGTAAAGTAAAGATTATTCTAAAAAAAAGATAGAGTTAGTAGAATGCCTGGCTTTTTAAAATAGAAACTTTACTGGCTCCAGGACATTATGAGGAATTTATTCATTTGGGTGGCTGGCGCGGGTGGATGGTGGGTGCGGGTCGTGGGGGGGGGGGGGGGGGGGGGG